>JABUQX010047451.1:60000-77500 GCA_015478945.1 Trachelipus rathkii | reverse complement strand
TATATTATTATATATATATAGTGATATATATATATATCTATATATATATTATATTTTAATTTATATATTATAGAATATAGGGATAAAATATATAATCATATAATAGTACATAAGTATCACTAAATCTTGCCGAATTAGGGGTCTATATATAAATTATATGTATTTGTAAGCAAAGTAAATATAATATATATATAATCCTAATTTTGATAGAAAGTTTATTACAGTATATATTAACTTTTAAAGATTCTGGACGGTATTTACTGCAAGACTTGACCTTTGATATGTGAGATAACTTCAGAAAACGATAAACCCAGAATATACCGAAGTTCAATTAATCTTTTAATTTCTTACAATGCAACAAGTTGCCTGGTGAAAATATCATATTTTACAAGTTTTCAAGGCTAAAAAAGGTAAAAAACACTAAGAATATCAATTGTTAAGCTAACACCATTTAAAAAAGACAAATAAAAATTAAATAACTAAGTTTAAAATTGAACTTTACGAAAAAAACTATAAAAGACATTTTACACAAACACTAATTAATATTTCAAAAGATAAAGACACAAACGAAAAAGGAAAATCTGGCTCACTCTAAACTGAAGTGTCTGCAAAAACGACGAAATGTAATAACATAGCAATCGCGCAAGGCGGAAAATGGTTTGTGGTGTGTTCCATTTTTAATTAATTTGATCAACTGTCTATAGTATAAGGTTGTATATAAAGGGGATCCTAAAAGAAGCCATTCACTGATTCAGAAGCAGGATGAGATTTCTAGTTTTCTGAATAAAGAAATTAACAAACTTTTCTCTCGTACCAAACTGCGGGAAAAAAGCTATACCTGGCGATGAATTTTAAAAATACTATACCCCTACATCTTTAAATATTACAAATAAGACAAGAAAGAAATCACTGAATGTCGTAAATCAGAGGAGTGCTCCTTAGGTAAGAAACACTCTATTGCCTAAAGTATATTCTTTTTGCAGAAAGGTCAAGCCCTAAAGCCCGTTTATGGCTAACAACCACATGTGATTGTGAGGTTTTCACAACTTTTTTTTTGTTTTATGTTGCGCCACCGTGAGCGTCAATACAATAAGATGACTTCTCTCTAATATTAGCATATTGTGGCTCAGCTAACAACCGCAAGGTGAGCGGATACTCTGTTCAACCAATATTCCAATATGAAATGGGTAATTATAGACGTAATAACGGCAACATTTAGAAGGATCGACGCTTAAACGGCTCATTGGTGTCCTTAAAAGGGAAAAGCTGCCAATTGTTAAGGGATTCTTAAAAACAATATATATTAAATAAAAAGAGTTTATAAAATAGTCCTACTCAATTATGTCTTGAGAAGCGGAGAGTTTCACTGACTGCATAAATAATTCTCATCAGGCCACAAATTAAATCATTTAGCATCATTTGTTAAAAAAACGTCAACCTTTTTTCCCACTAATGCAACAGGAAGAGAATACAATTTCTTCCTCGTTCCAAAATCAACGAACTTATTAAAAAAAAATATTCTAATAAAAAAGGTATTACACACTATAAACTTCTCTACCCAAATACTCAATAATCTTGAAAAAAGTACACACACAATCCAAAAGACAAGAGTGCCTTTAAAATCATCAGAAGATTACATAACTTTAAAAAAAATACACTTAATCACAATTTATAAAAATACTTAATAACAATTTCCTTTCATCCGAAGCAAGAACGTAACATCCTTGCATTGTGTTACTTTAGCATCTACACCAAGCCTAGTCTCCTTAATAACCAAGGCTCAAAAAACGACTTACACACAGGGTTTAAATGTGAATCACCCCACCCACTCCTATCTGTACCCATTATTCAATCTCCTTTATCAAATCCATCAAGAATTTCGCAGCTACACAGTTAAAATCTTGACAACGTTACTTTCTCAGGTTCTATGAAAAATAAAATTCTTCTCAAAATTAAAACTTTAAAAGATTTCTATTCATCATCATCTTAGCGCTGACCATTTTCTGTGTTGACAATGCACAGAAAATTCTTGAAAAAATTTAAACCCTCTAAAAAATCATTTAAAAACAGCTTCACCAGACTTCCAACCCTAATTTAATTAAAAGTCATTTTCAATTATAACCTTTCCTTCATCAATCAAAAAATAATAAATGGTCTCACCAATTCTCCCTCTCAAAGAATAATCCTCACAGCAATATAAATAATCAAAAGATTCGACAGAGTCTAATGGAATACTCTTACAAAAAAGTTCTTCACACAAATATTTGAAAGGAAGAAAACAAAACTTAATTTTAAACTACCTTTATTTTCAGGGAATAAACAGTACAGGTCTTCAGTGGATATCTCCTCTCAATAGCTGTCAAATTAAGAAAAGGATTCCCCCCGAGTATCTTCCTATATTTACAATGCTTATCTGATCCCACTCCAACTCGAACCATAAAAATATTAAGATAATTTGAAAATGTAGCAAACATAAAACAGAAATTATCTTTCCAAACTGCAACACAATCACACAAGACTGCGTACTTCAATTCAAAAATTTCGTTACCTTCAAAAGAATATTAGCCCACTGCCCTAATAATTAATCCTAAGTTACCTTAACTTTAATTACAACAAAAAATAACCAATCCTATCACGCACCCAAACAAACAAATTCTCTGCATAAATACGTAATTTCTGGCTATCAAAACCAGATAAAGACCTAAGAAGTTTCTTTCGACCACACTTAAACATTTATCTGCTTTCATCACCGCATTTTAAATGTCATAGACGCAGCATACAAGATACTATTATTCACACTTAACAACTTTCATAGGATGCCTTCAGTAATAAAAAACATTATTGTTTTCATTATACACAGTCTGAAAGAACCACCATAATCAATTCCTCTCCAGCTTGGTACTCGGTCGCACAAACAAATAACATTAACAAAATTACGAAGCTTCCAAAACGCAGCCATCTGAGTATAACTAACGCAACCATATCTCATACTTTTTTCCAGCATCTATAATCCATAAACATAATTAAAACGTTAATTTACAAAAATCAAAACGTTGAATATTTTACAAACAAAAACTCCTTAACCCATCAACCATGTTACTAATATCCCTGCAGAGCCACTACGAATAACTGTAAAATAACAAAGGTTTCATCTAAACATAACAAAAAAATAAAGTATCATATTGAATTAAAAACTAATCATCCGCTCACAATGAGTAATAGCCTCTACTGACTTTAACCGCCAGTCAACCTCGGTAAACTCACCGTACCACCATCAAATCCCATCACCCCTCCCCACCCCTCCCCCCATGACCTTTCGATTCTATTGATCATATTGATTCATGTCGATATATATCGAGATATCAAATTTCGGCTAACATAACAGCAAAAAATAAGGTATTTTTATATACTAACTATCGAAAATATATATGCTAACGTACCCGCAACAGTTTTTATCATCAAAATAAACCGCTAACATAAACATAGAACCTAAACTCAGCCAATATAATGTCAACAACGACAACCTAACAACCACACATAACGTTACCCAACGAATAAACTACTAATTTAACAAACTTCACGCACTTAACAAAACATGAAAGTACCAAATAAGCCACCTTCGTACAAAATGAAAACACCTATTCCCTCTTACTTTCAAGCACTATCTCTAACATCACATTTTAAATTTTACCCATCTAACACTCGTAATCCCATTACCACAACAAACCTTAGCAAAAACCGGTCTACACATCCATACAGACAAACGATACTTCATAGCTCAACATATCAAATTTTTTAATTACATCCCAACTCAGTCAACCCTTACGCAAACAATTATCATATAACCTCGTCTAAAATATCAGACTCAACCAAACGGAATAATTGCAATGCATAACATAGATTATTAAACGACAAACATAACATAAAATAGCAAAATAACTTTAAACCTGACATCACAAAAATAAAGTTCTTTGAATAAAACATCAGAGTAAAGGATAGTAAATCAGTTTACTGATTTTTAAGCAGTAAAATCAGTAAAATTCAGTAATCAAACAATCCATCCCTGCAGTCCCCTACCCACACATCGCATGATCTACAATTGATACATAAATTAGAAACCAGGATCATATATTCGAGTATCAATATATTGGAATAAACAAACATAAAACAATACTGTTTTATTATACTGACCTACGAAATCATAAAAAAACCAAAACAAAAAGAAAAAACAAAACAAACACCATAGCTCCACGCCAACCAAAACGTTATTCACTTCAAATAAAAGCTAACATACTCATAACCTGAAGCTAAGAAAAATATAAGGACCAAATGCCAACCTAACAAACATACACTCGCTATGAATAATCGATTTGAATCCTGCAAACTCCCTCTATCAACAGTAAAAGTAGAACTAAAGAATCACTTAACAACTACTCGATTAAGTCTCCACACTTTTCCCAGCACCTATCAGCCCACAAACGTAAGACGTATTATTAACAAATCCCTCAACAAAGTGATCAATCTATCAAAGATCCTAACATCTTGACACATACAATATGAATTGACACTATCTCCATCACAACAGTGGCATAAATCGTCATCGAGAATATAGACATCATAATTGAAACGTTATCGAATAAAGCGTAGAACATTAGCAAACCAACATTCTACGAGCCACAACCTAACATTACTCAACATAAACTATAACCAAGAGCTACACATCTATATACATAACACATCAATCGTCAAGTTAACACAGCTCAATCATTAACAAAAAACTAAATCATTTCTCTAAACAATGAACAGTGTAATCTCCACCACTTCATAGTAATAAATTCACGCATAAAACGTAACACCAACTTAACTGATAAACAGTCAATCACATTAACCAAGAGTATCGCAAAAGCCAATCACCAATCACCAATCCGAGACCGCGAAAAACCCAAGGGAGGCGCCCCACTTAGACCACAGAATAGTAAAGAAAATCCTGAAGAAGGGATCTTGATGGGGTGTAAGCGGGCTTTGGCCCTCAGCCCAAAGGGCTGGAAAAGCCCCCTTAACCTCTCCTGCGGAGGAGTAAAACCACAGCTCTACACCCACCATTCCGGGGTACGTCCCCATTTCTCAGGATTTCAACACCCTTTTCAGGGGGCGCCATACTCCTTGGGTTTCTCCAAGGGACGGCTGATGATATTGCTTTCGAAATACTCATCTGGATTAATGAAACATCTGTTTATTACGTAAAGGTACGATTATGCTGAATATTACTATGAGCAGTGTTGACGATTAACCACTGATTTGTTAAGAGAAAATGATTTAGATTTTTCAAGATAACTACTGTGATAAACTGACGATGTATGTGTTGAAAAACGTGAAGCATAGGTTAAGTTTTGTGAGTAATTGATCTAGTATTGCCCAAGGGAAATTTTCTAAATGTCTACTTATATTCATAAGTATCAAATGATTATTATACTCGAGCACGAATAGACCTTTGAATTGAAGATAGTTTCAATCATAGTTCAAGCATTTGCTTGATATTTATTAAATAATCTTCTACTTTGCTTGAGGATTTTAGTATTTGCTAAAAATCTAAACAGTTGCTTGATATGCGAGGGGGAAAAAGTGATAGGGAACATATCGAGTATTGGATGACTTGTTCTGATTAGCTAACTTTACCTTTTGATAAGTAGGAATTTTCAGGATCAGTCAACCGGATTATTCATTAAATTGACAGTAAGTTGCATTTTCCATTTAAATTCATAGTTCAGTTATGAATGTTAGCCTATTATTGATAAAGCTAAACTTTATGATTTGCGTAAGGCATATATTTCAGTAGTCAGATATATAAAACAACTTACTTTTAATGTTATGTTTATCGAAAAAAATATACAATACGGAAAAATAATGAACTTGAGACTCCACCATCACCATAATCAAATCATAAAACGGATGGCGTGGGTAGGCGCCACTCAGCAACGGAACATGTGATGGTTTAGAATAATACTCGACCTTTACTGAGTGACTGCTTTAAAAATCAGAATAAACCTATAAAACACTTTACTGGAATGCTATTTATTCAAAGACTTATTTTCTGTATATGTCACGTATAAGATTTTGCTATTTTTCTGTTTCAATGGTTTCGTTAAAACTAACTATGTTTGACAATATCCAATTTGCGTGATACTGTATTTAAAGACGAGGAGAATAAATGATAAAATTTTGTTAAAATTAGATAAGCTTGCATTTGTTAAAAAAAAATCTTAGAATAACGTTAGCATCCATAATAAATTCCGTATGTGCAATGTATGATGAATTGACCGATGTTATGCAAATTATTTGTCTAAATCATACGGATGTTAATGTAAAATTAAACACTTGACATTATGTAGAGCCACTATGCTTGACACAAGGGGAACCTAGGTTTCGTTTTGTACGAAGTAGTTAGGTACTTTAACTGTATGTTAAAGTGCTGAAGTTTAGATTAATTGATTAGTGTTACTATATTCGTGCGTATCGTGTTGTTAGGGTTTGTCTCGAATTGTACATTATTAATCTTAGTTCAGGTTCATGTTATGTTAGCTTTATTAATGTAAAAACTCCTTACTGCACTAACAAAATTCCTTACTTAGTATATAAAAACTATTTTTGTGTTTATGTTTTAGCCGAATATAGATACCTCGAAAATATTACATGAATCAATAAGAAATCAAAATAAAGATCGAAAAATCCATGGCGGGAGGGCGGTGGCCGAGGCTCGGATAATTTAGCACTTACTGATATACTGGATTTACTGCTTATAAAATCAGAACACGAAAATCACAATTTACTATTATATTTAATTCACAGACTTATTTTATGTTAGTCCTTGGATAAAACTTTAGTATCCTACAGTATAATTCGTATGTCATGCATGATAATTAGGAGCATGGTCCCTATGAAAATTTTTGCTAAATACCATTACTGAGCTTTTTATGTAAATCTAACCCGTTTAATATGTAGAATATCATGCTTGGAAAAAGTCAATGAATAGGTTACGTTATATGAGCGATGTTACTTTACTGTTGTTAATATGAAACTTTGTCTAAAGATAGTTGCGGCTTCGTAGGATTAATAATTACTTGGATAATTTGGCAATCTACTATTCCTTATTCTCAAATGTCAATGCTAAACCAAGACCGCGAAGTTCAATGATACGTTAAACGACTATTCATATTTTAGTATATAAAGAGACTATTCTTGTACTATGTCAACTACATTGATCTTTAATAACTGGATTCTAAAACAGAAGAAAAATTATATACTCTTTTGACTGATCATCAGGTTCGTTCGTGCTCGATATCAAGAATGTGATGAGATAAATATCGGTTGAAAAGAGAAGAGATAATTCATTACCTTTAAAGGAAATTGTACAATACACTAACTATATATTCCTCAGTTAGAATATTTTTCGCCGTCGGACGTAATGAAATGACATCTCCCCCGCATCTTTACGCTTTTTGTTTGACTATCATTTTACGAGGACCGCTTTTCGTACATTCTCCAACGAATGATGCTCAGTCGTCTTACTGTAAGATATACCCCGTCTACTATGTTCACGAATATGCTTGAAAAAAGTAAAATACTTAAGGTTACGTTTTGCATTGCAATGTTAAGATTAACTATTACTGTGTAAGTGCGCAGAACTTTGTTCAATGTTAACAGTTTACTTCCTGTGAAGTTGTGCTAATAGGTTGTCGCCGATGATCATATTTTAACTAATAGTCATGGTTATACGCTATGTAGCTTTATTGGTAAATCGGCGGAAACGATTTACTTACGCTTAGAGTTAGTATTCGGTGATCAGTCCATGATAATCGGACAAAAGGTACTATGATACAAATTTTCCGTTAAACTAGTCACACTAGATGCTCGTGTAAGAATTAACGTTAACTATGTAAGAATATGACTTAAGAAAAACAGTCGACGATAGCGATACGCTTTTGCAATATCAACTGTTAGTTACTTTCCACTAAGGTGCATTAAGCGTGGAACTTTGTTACCATGTACACAGATTTATCGTGTGCTAAGTTTGCGTCTTCTAGGTTTTGTCCTCCTTAGATACAATTATTTTTCACTGCTTACATGATTACGCCTATAGTTAGCATTCATTGATAGTGAAAACTTGGTATATACGTTAGAGTATAATTCGTTCAAATCAGTATGACTACATTACCAATGTTGTGATAAATTTTAGCATAAAACATTACATGTTAATGATTAAGATTAACATATGTATTACGAAGACTATGCTTGAAAGAGTAAAATTAAGGATTACGTTTTTGCACCATCACCATTGTTAAGTACTTTACTCGGTGGTATAGTGTGGAACCTTGTTAATGTTGGACTGCTTATTCGAGCGTAAGGCCATCGGTTAGGTTGTCGATTAATTACATAAATCGTAGTTCAGGTGATGCATCGTTTGCTATAATTGATGTCGAAAAACTTTCTCTCACCGTTAGAGAATATTACTCGATTGATCTTATGATAAATTTACAACACGGTTGTCG
Organism: Trachelipus rathkii; assembly: GCA_015478945.1. Taxonomy (NCBI): domain Eukaryota; kingdom Metazoa; phylum Arthropoda; class Malacostraca; order Isopoda; family Trachelipodidae; genus Trachelipus; species Trachelipus rathkii. Next base: position 68,954 of record JABUQX010047451.1, on the reverse strand, counting down.
ATCATTTTTGTTACAATGACTATGTTAATGTTAAACAATATCAGTGATTATTGTTAAAAAAGTGTAAGTAGGTTACTTTCTGCACTCAATGCTATTACGTCTTTACTGTTGTTAAGTAATGGAACACTTGTTAACGTTACCGGTTATATTCTGTTTTAAGGATCATGTGTCAGGTATGTCGTTGTGTATAATTCTTAGTTCAGATGATGCCTTGTAAGCTTTATTAATGTCGAAACTATGTTACTCCACTATATTGATTGATCTTTTGTATAAAGAACTTAAATTCTATTTATGTCTTATCCCTAAGGTGAAAAATGTTCTGACCTGAAAAAATTCAAAATAAAATAGATAAAATAGATCAATAGATCAATTAGATCAAGGGATGGACAGGAGGTGGCTGGATGGTGCGTTTGATTACTGATACTTACTGATTTACTGACTTTAGTGTAGTGAAAAACAAATTCACAATTTTTAGTTAAAAAAATATGACTTGAATCAATAATCAAATAGATTCAATAGATCAATAGATCACGACAGGACAGGAGGGTGGTTGGATGCGGGTTTGATTACACTTACATTTACTGATTTACTGCTTAAAGGTATTTAAAAACGCGAAATTTAGTAAAAATTTGACTTGAAATCAATAGATCAATAGATCGTGGAAGGGAATTGAGGAGGGTTGTTTGATTAACACTGATTTATGATTTACTCGCATTTAAGGGTATCGATAAACATTTGACTTTTTAGTAAAAAAATTGTGACTTTAATTCAAACTAGGATAAATAGATACAATCTAATCCAATAGATTAAAATAGAAGGCCTGCGAGAGGGCAAGTTTGACTATACTGACTACTACTAACTGAGGTATAAGTAATACATGACATATTCTTAGTAAAAAATTTGACTTTGGATATCATAGCATCAATAAGATCAATAGTCAACTTAGACATGATAGAAGAATGCGCGCGAAAGGCAAGTTAAATTAAGATTTACTGAATTTACTTGTTTAGCGGTATGTAAAAATAAAAAAAAAATTGTAAAGTTATAAACATAAAAAGAATAAGAAATTTTTTTTTTAATTTTTTTTTAAATTTTTTTTTAAAAAAAAAATTTAAATTTTTAAAAAATTTAATTATAATTTTTTAATTTATCTTTTATTTTTTCATCTTTTTTTATTTATTTTTTTGTATTTCAGTTTATATCATTGGTTCTGAAACCAGTATTTTCGAATCTACACCCAACTCAACCTATCTATAAACGACACCAAACATTTTGTATACGACATGTTTATTAACAGACCGCAACCGGGCTCCAGCACCCGAGCCAAAAACAACCCAACGGTACCAACTCTGATCTTCTCAGAACTCCCCCTCATTCCTTCATTCTTTCCTTCCTTCCTCTTTCAGGGCTTCACTCTACCTATACTTCTATTTTCTTGTTATTTGTTATACTTATTCCTTTCTGTTTTGCCATTCGCATGCATTCTTCTTTTTTTTCAGGCTCTGAGACCCCATAACAGAAGAAGGGTCTCACCGGACTCCAAGCAAGAACCAAGAATCATACTCCCCACCCTTCCATCCTCCGACTCTGGAATCCTCTTACCCAGTTCTCAACAAATCAATCAGCCTTACTACGTATACAAGTGTTAAATTTATAGGGGAGGCACGTATAAATAAACCTATAACGGCACGGGGACGCAGGGGATACAGTAATCTCGTACTACGACGAGATTACGCCCTAACAAAATATAAACATCTCCCAGATCCAAATTCCAACCTCCCGCTAGCAGCTTAAGCCCTAACCATGGGTTTCACCCACGTATCTTCGTTGAGCCTTGGCGCTACACCGGGAGCAACACCCCCCTTAGGGAGTGACACTACAGCAACCAAAACCAATCAGCCCTGGCGGACCCACCGTACGATGAGAGGTACTTCGATTAAGCCTAATCTATTACTCAGATCAAAAGGAAGCAACCGCAAACAAGGGCGATAGCGTTCAATAGTCAGCTGCGTCCTACAATCAAGGGGGGAAGGTACCCCCCCTACCAATACATCACTAAGAGAAATTAAATTTCGTGTGTGAATCAGTTATTTCAACACCAACCAAACAATACACGCAGAATACATTACGCAAAGTTTCAGACCGATAACCTCTAATTCCTTACCCGATAAGCCAAATATCGGCACGCGCTCAACTATCCCCCCCATACACCACACTACAACAAAATTTATACGAATGTTAATAAAATATGTAAAATTATTTTCTTCGTTAATAATTTTCTTTAATGAATAAAAGACGACCTAAGCAACAGACACGCTAGCAAAGAAGATTTAAACATCGAAACGTTATAGCGCTATAATCGATCATGATCAACATCCCGATGAGAAGCATACAAAAAATAAAAGAATACCTAACCCGATTACAAATAATAAAAAACCCTAAATCTAGGAACATATATTGCGCTACGCCCCCTATTTATGGGAGGCCTAAACCCTCCCAAAAACGGTCTTCCAGACCAATTCAAACGGTAATCCACCACCTTAAAAAACCACAACTGGGACTTGGACTACCCGTTCAAGCCCTAGAAAAGCAAATGTTTGCAAAAATGTTGCTTTGCAACATTAGGCAAAATACCAAGGATTGATCAGAAAACTTCCGGACGGTCAGTCTGGGACTGCAAGTTTATGCCCTAAACTACCTACTACGCATGTAAGTCATATCGACAGTTATTCCAGCGTTATTAGACAAAATCACGTACTGACACCTTATCAAATCCAACGCTGTTTACCTACAGAAAGTGATTAGAGTTTTCTCGAACCTCCTTATCACCTTCATTAGAGAAATACTTCCTATATCGCCTTAACAGTGTGAAAGTAAGGACAAAGAATAGTAGAATGGCCACCTCCGCATAAACAGAGCAAATTGAGCAAACATCCCTCAGCAGTATTAGCAGAATATTGCTTCACCAAGAAATGAGGCCATCCAATTTTTCCAGAAGACGCCACCTAGCGAACATTCCACAACAATCACACCATTCATGCGTGATGGAACCCAACATAGCAATAGAATGAAAAACTATGAGCGCCCTCAACACACACCGTTTCTTTCAACTGACACTCGTAATGAGAATCGGAAATTGTTGAATGCGCACCATTCTGATAGACCAATTCTTTTACACACGAGGCTTAACTGGGACGTTTATCTACAAATTTCTACATTGAATAATGACTTGCCCAAAAATACACTACGGAAAACGATCACCATTACACATTAGACATGAACCATTATTTTCATATGCAACGAAAGGCGCTCCAGACTCATTCATATCAGTTTAAAGTTGCTCGTAACTATTCTGAACACAATGTTAATTTCACGACCCGATTGGACCAGGTCGAGGAGGTAACCCACAAAACACCCATGCCTGCCGCCCCGGCTCCAGATCTCAAATATACATTGGGACTTTTCTATCATAGTAGGGCGTCCTGAACACATTATTGGTTATACACTACACAAACAGCCCTTGAAAGTCCCGAAAGAATAAAGGGCTCGCACTAATCGACAGATCTATGCCTGCAACCACAATTCGGCACACACTAACGGCTATATTTGACGATCGATCGCCCACATCAATGAACCGTCGCAGAAAAAAAAAGAAGGCCTTGTATTTGGCCGCTGAGGGCCGTTCTCATTAATTCAACATTTAAGTCAAGGAAAACATATAAACGTAATGTAGCCACCCATGCTTACACCACCACTACTATTTTTGTTGTCACCTACCATTATAACTTCATGATATGCAAAAAGTACATCAAACCCGCTATATTCTAAATATACTTAAATAATTAAAAAAATGACATTTTTACAATGAAATTTTGTTAAAAATTACCTTTCCAAATTATCTACTACATGTTTAAAATAGGCATTTCACCCACACTTGATATCTTGACAACGAGGCCGTTATTCAGTGAGATAGTTTATTAGAAACCCACATATTATCTTACATGATACTGATTATGTAGTAGCTCATTTCCATTATGTTTTATCTATAGGGTCAGTATTTGCACCACTACTATTAATACAACATAACACCTACAATACTTACTACATATACATATCCTACTACCAACCAAATATATAATAATCCTATCTCTCACTTACCCTCACATATTAATAACTCAATAATACGATACTAACCACTACTATTATAGTCTACGCCCTATAACCCTATAACATAGATAACTAATATCTAATATATATGTTATTTATTACTATAAATATCAACCTATACCCACTAATATAAATACTAACACCTATAATAAACCTACTAATATACTATATAAAATCAAAAATATATAACTATATATACATATATATACATAAACAAATATATACATACCACCCATATACGAAAACGGTAAATAAATAATACCTAAATAAACTACATAAAAGCATAAACCCAACCAACATAATAATATATAAAATAATTCAAACATATACCTACACGATAAACCATACTCAAACACATATAAATAAATCAAAAATATAAAAACTAATATATATTATATATACTATAAAATATAACTAAATATCCACTAAATAAATACATATAAGACTAATAATCATATATAGGTGCCCATCCACTCGTTATTAATTGCCTTCCGAAAACAAAATTTCCCAGTATGTACTAATTCTCTCGCAAAATGGTAGATAATATGTGATCCAACATAAACATTTCATCGCAAATACGCCCTCGAGTTCCAGAAATACAAGTGATGAACAAACCTATTTAAACATTAAGCTACAATAATATATAAAACATATAACACATACTAAATATACTATAATACTTACCATAAAACACCATAATACATAATACCCATATAATACCTACTATATACTATACTATACTAACACTATATACAGTACTATAAATAACATATATACTACAATACAGTAATCATATATATACCTATAATAGTAGACACATAGTATATACTATCACTATACCCACCTTATAACTAACGACCACCATACTATATCATACCTAAATATATAACAGACATATCGAAATTCAAATTACAATCCTAATATCCATAAATCCACAAATAGGATACAGGATGACACAATAATAATATCATTTCTACTCTACACAACATACCCCTCACATCCTCCAAAACTACAAATGTATAGAAAAAACCATTCCTCAAACCTAAATAATCATTTTCCACCCAAAAACAACGAACAACCAAAGCGATGCAAGAAAATGCCCCGCCGCAAATCGCCCCTCTAAACTGATACGAGAAAGACCGAAAATCGTGAAACCACAATGTTAACACAGCAACACACAACAAACACTGAACTAGCCACAGCCACGATATACCGAAAGACAACACCAACCCCCACGCAAAAACAAAACGAACACACAGACCAATTGAAACAAAAACAAACAACCAAACCAAGTGTGGAAAACAAATCAGATCTAGCCCCTCCATCACTCAATAATATATATAATAACTAAATAAACCACCATTATATAAAACAGTTAAAGACATCTATTAGCCAAATAAAAACTCAAAACACTACACATACCAAAAACAGTACCAACAAACTTAATACATAAACACTCACCACCATTTACACATAAATACCTTATACATAACACAATATATATAAAATAATCATTAAAATACCCAACTCAATACTCACCACTATAACTATCACTATATGTAATGATACATAAGTATAAAACAACTCATTCCCTATATAAATATAACTTCACAAAACTAACACTATCATCATACTAGCATTAACGTATATTCCACTATATCAGTGGGACGTAACCACACCACATAGCCCCACGAGGAATCCGGACAGCGGCTAAGGTCAGGCAGGCTTGGATTCCACACCAGATACCACACCAAGTACTAACACCTGTTAGCTCCACCATGTCACGTCTGGACTTAAGTACATTTTCTTTGGCCCACCCCACCCACCCCAGTACATACTGTACTTCGCAGTTTCTCAACCCACGTTGTCTTACTCCTTCCCCCGCTACTATGTACTTGAACCTCTTAGTACTAATCCATAACAATTCTGCTCAACCCAGTATATCGCAAGTACTTTTGGGCATAAATTATCTAAAACCAACCCTTCGCCAACATTTTTCCTTCACTCTACTATATCTTTCCCTATACGTATGATAATCTACAAATATATTCTTTTACTAGCTCTTCTAAATAACATTTTCCCTCTAACGATATAAAGCTACTGTCAATAAGATAAACCATATAAATAAATCCCTCATATAATACTACATTAATACCTATACTAAACTATATACTACTATATATATATATATATAATATATATAATATAAGCCCCATTATTGTGATCTTTTGTAATAATTTTCAATACTACCTACATTTAATACTATATAATACGTACAAATAATATATACAATATAATACATCCATACTATACAACTAGCGAGTAATCACCAAAACGCATCATTTGAACCTTTTTAATTACTTTATTAGCCGACTTAGTTTCGGGTACGAACTACCCTTATCTTCCCATTTTCAAAGACTATACAATATGAATGACAACCATTCTACAACAAAAGTAGTAAAATAAAGTTAAAAGAATTAACATAATATTAGAAGTCGAAATAAATAAACCCATATAGGATAATTTGAATAGATCATATCCAGATATCCGGATCAGGTACGACAGTCAAATGATTAAAACATAATATCTCACTTCAGAATAAAGACTGATTACAGCTGCTACGCCCGATTTCCATTTAGAATCGGCTGAGATTGCCATATCAATAAGGATTCTAACAAACTGAAGATGCAGCCTTCCCTCAGTTTGGAGCTAAATAAATTTCAAAATTCGAATTTGCTATCTCATTGTCGTTTCATCCCATGAAGAGAACTGAATCATTTACCAGCGCTGAATAGGAGCGGATGATGTTAAATGGTCTATGAGTTCAAAATGAAATGCCTTACAGCTTCCAGCAAACTCTGTTGAAAATGCTTCGTTATTAATGTCCTTTCCATGTAAGTGTGCATCCGCAGTCACAACGCACACTATCACATGTTAATGATATCAACTCTCGAAATAGCATAAGGAGATAAAAGGGATTGGTTTATACTTCTTAAATTTAAAAAATATTTCCCAAATTTTGTTTTCCCTCGAAAATAAAAACCCTATAAATCTAAAATTTAAAACTAGTCGTAAAGTTCGTAACCATCTTCTAATAAACCACAGTCAAATCTTTACGTCAAAATTTCGTAACTTGTCTCTGTAATCAGCAGAAAAACGCAACCTCATAATCAAAAATATCCTCTTTAGGAGACTGTTAATTTCAGCCTTGAGATTTGTCTTTAAATTTTAGCCTTGAAAGTAAGTTTTCCGACCCAAAAAGTTCGTCAATTATAAATCTAGAAACCCATTTCAGAAATCAAGTCTCCTTCGTTGAAATAACCCACGTTCTTTTGTAAATCCTCCACACATAAGATGTACCGACCCTATTTGCAATCTCCCTATTGAAAGAGTTTAACCAATTAATTCCAAAGTTAAAAGACCTTGTTATGAAAGTAATAAAAATTTCTCGCTCACCGTCAATCCAGTAAATGTACCCATATAATATAGGAGAGATGCGTGAGTTGACTTGGCAATTTTAGAAAACGCTTGCATAATCAACTAGCGAGTATTATGGAGAGCGACCCTAATGAGTTCCTAAGGGATTGAGAGGAAAGCCCAATAATAGTACCCTTATACTCAAGGATACGGTGGCTATAAGGTACTGTCACTAATATACTGAGGGAATTAACGTCTTACTTGAGCCTTCTTATAGGGACAGCTATAACTGACTCGGTGAATATTTCCTCGCCCCAAGAAGTGACGTCGCATGCTGACCGAACAAGGTAAACTGCTGATTGGCGTGAAGACAAAACAATTGGAATTTAGTGAATACGGCTAGAAGGTATGCTGTAGGATCAAAATCCTTAATACATCTGAAACAACAAATTGGGAAAGAGGAGGAGAAGACTACGAATTGCTATTAAGGATTTTTGAATAATGCGAACAGGCGCCACATGATAGGATTTCATAGAGAAGCTCCATATGCGCAGGTGTCTAGTTCATTACTATGGCACATGTCTGGTCCCCGGTAACGCTCTCGTGCCCACTGGAATTCCAAATAAGCTAATGCCTCACTGACGATTAATGAAGCCGCTGTGAAAGAATAGACGTCGAAAGCTAGATATCGGTTTAATAATTAATAGTGGGGCTGAGGCAGGAATGTGTTATGGTCTCCATTCGCTTATATAAATTCTGTATACGGATCTGCGTTCATAAAAGACATATAGAGGTGGGGCACCGACCACCGAGATAGGCAGCCACCGGCAAAACGACCACCCAACCCCCGGTGTTAGAAATGATATGGAGAATGCGAGAAAGAGTGAGAAAGGCGTCAATCCCCTACCTTTATTATACTCGCAGATGAATTTTGGTTTGCTGTGAAAGCGAATCCGTGAAGAGGCGCTTTGAGAGGCAATGATAGAGCAGAATCTCTCGGACATAGGGCCTGCATGTAAAAGGACGTGTCCGCTTTGAAAGGTAAACGGTTGAGTTAAGAGTAAGGTTAACCTAATGGTTAACGTGCACTGAGGGACAGTCCTTGGTGTTGAACGTCTTATGTTAAAAATGGTGAGGCAAGCTGGAACAAGAACCCCAATATGTCTGAGTTAAATAATTACAAGGATATGAAAGTTAATTGAATGATCAGAGTTGAATAGTAGGAAATTTTGACTGCCAAACCGGTGGCTGGTCCTGCAATTCAATCGTTGGTGGATGTTATAAAGGGACTCAAGTCTTAAGTGCGCTTCGCGGTCTTACTTCCGGAGGAATCTATAAGAATGTTTACCCTTTGTTAATGTATATAGTGA
>JABUQX010047451.1:27500-30000 GCA_015478945.1 Trachelipus rathkii | reverse complement strand
CTCTCGTTCAACTTTATTCTCTATGCCCTCAATACTAGCACTTTCCCTCAGTGTTGGAAGCGCGCATATGTCCAACCTGTTCGAAAAAGGCCGCTCTGATCCTTCCCTAATATCGCCCTATAGCTCTCACTTGTCTTCTATCTAAGATCTTTGAAACCCTTCTCAGCTCATTTCTTAGACCATCTGGAATCTCATTCCCTTCTTTCGGATCATAGTACGGCTTTCGGCGCTCATACTGGTGATATACTTTTCTATCTAACAGATTTATGGTTTCCCGCCCTTAAGAATTACGGGGAGACTTGCGTGGTGGCGCTTGACATATCAGAAAAACATTTGAAGCCGGGCGCTGGCACGCGTCACTGCTCAAACTCCCCTCCTTTGAATTTCCTCCTTCTCTTTGCTTATATAGCTTTCTTTCAAAATCGCTCAATATCGGCTTTTGTTGATGGGGCGACTTCTTCTTCTTTTCTGTTAATAGTGGTGTTCCTTTGTTCCTCAGGGTTCTGTCTTATCTCTACTTTATTCCTGCTTTTCATTAATGATCTTCTCGTCTGCATCTAACTCCTATCACTCATATGCCGACTCGACCCTTACAATTCTTCAACTCGTTTCGAAATTCTGCTCCCTTCTTTTACTTCTAGAAATTGCCTCTCGTCTTAATCTTTCCGATTCCATTCGCTGATGGATAGAATTTCCGAAGATTGGGGTCACGTCGCAATATTAATGGTAATTCTTTAAAATAACTACCTATCTCCCTCTCCTAAGACACCTTCTAACTCTATCTCTTTCGACGGTTCTCTCGTCTCTCCTGTTGACAATATAAACATCCTTGACCTTAACATAAACAAAAATGTCTTGGAAACCTCACATCACAATGGTTGCTGGGGCGGCCTCAAGAAACTGGGAGTTCTGTTTAGACTGCGGGACTTTTTTCCTCTTACAGTTACTCAAGTTATACAAGGAAATTTTCCACTTTTTGTATGGTGTACTGCTCTCATATCTGGGGCTCGGTTCACCCGGCTTTTGGATAGGGTCAAGTCAAATGCAAAAGGCATATGAACTGTTTAAAGTTTCCAATTCACTTAAACTTTTATCTTTGCGGCGTGAAGTTGGTACTTTGTCTCTTTTCTATAGGTACCCGTATCGTCGGGTGCTCGATGGCTTTCCATCGCCCGATGCCGCCTCCTTTGAACGCCCTCGCAGCACAGGGTGTGTCGGCTATATATATATATATATATATATTAGCAACTCCAGACTAGTTCGCTGCGGTGCCTCCTTCTTTCCTGCCACCTCTGTTCTGTGGAATTCTCTTCCATCTTCTGTGTTTCCTACTCAATTTAATCTCCCTCACTTTAAGGCCCGCGTCTGTGCTCATCTGCGTAATTTGCGTTAGTTGAAGTTTTGTTTATTTTAACACCCCCTCCTTGAAGAGGGCTTTTCGCGTGAGCGGTGAGAAATAATTTGTAAAAAAAAAAATATATATATATATATATATATATATATATGCAACATATATATATATATATGTATATATATATATATATATATATATATATATATATATATATATATATATATATATATATATATATATATATATATATATATATATATATATATATATATATATATCCACTTCGTCTGTTCCAATCTTTATAAGAATCTTTTAGAGGTAAGTTACCAGTGATGTTTTGACTGTTCCAAGAGACCCTACCACCACCACTGGCACTACTTCCACCTCATCCATCTCCCGTTTCCTCCTTATGGTGTATCGAAATCTTTAGTGTTTTACTTCATTCTCTCTCTCTCTCTCTCTCTCTCTCTCTCTCTCTCTCTCTCTCTCTCTCTCTCTCTCTCTCTCTCTCTCTCTCTCTCTCTCTCTCTTTCTCTCTCTCTCTCTCTCTCTCTCTCTCTTTCTCTCTCTCTCTCTCTCTCTCTCTCTCTCTCTCTCTCTCTCTCTCTCTCTCTCTCTCTCTCTCTATGGTACTACAATCTATATTAATTGACTTTGTTTGTTTTTTTTGATTAGTACAATGTCTGGTCAATTATTTGGTTCAAATATGTCAGAGGGTATCCCACAATCGTACATAAATTGAACATGATCATTATTATTAACTATTGCAGGGGGGATTGTAGTTCCAGTTGTTTGGGGTATCAATATTATATAATTTGCAGAATTTATAATGAAAAGTTTTCATTTTGAATTTTGTCCTTCGGCATATAGCCCCATACGTGGCAGTGTCTCTCATTCAGACAATATATGGGGCACAATCTCTGTTAATTCCCCACTCATTCTGCATTATATAATTTGCAGAATTTATAATGAAAAGTTTTCATTTTGAATTTTGTCCTTCGGCATATAGCCCCATACGTGGCAGTGTCTCTCATTCAGACACAGTACTGTGGGGGCTCTCTGTTAATTCCCCACTCATTCTGCATTTATCAGAGGCATCGGTACCTTCAATATTCATTTTGAACCAGTTGGTTCTTAGGCACCAGT
>JABUQX010047451.1:17500-22500 GCA_015478945.1 Trachelipus rathkii | reverse complement strand
TATTAGAAATTTCACTAGCCTAAGTGCATAGTGAGTTAAATATTCTTTTATCTATATCATTTATTTACAATATATAAATATTTAAACATTATAGATGAGTCATAAGGTAACTATAATAAGTGGGCAATAGTGAGAAGATGCCTCATTAAGATATGAATGATAAGAATGGTGAAGTAATAATAGTAAGTGAGAGGGTCATGTCCTAGATGTAATTTAAGGGTGATGAAGTAGTAGTAGTGTTAGTAGTGGGTGGGTATGAGGCAGTGAGTGCAATATACTAGTAAAGAGAGTGTAGGGAATGAAGAGGGGCCAGAGGTGAAAGTGGTAGTAGGTATCAAAGATAGAGATATGCAGAAGTATACGAAAGAGATTAAGACAAAACGGTATCGGACTCGGTTAAAGCAATCCTCTTCATCCGCTCACAAAGCGTCATCATTCCCTCAAAGTCAATCATCTCAAACTACATAGAGTTCAGTATGACAACGAGGATAATCAAGTAAATCATACGTCATACTCAATAACAATCAACAAAAGCTCTCAGGAAAACCACAAACATAAAATCAAATCATCACTCATCAAATATCATTCTACTCAACCAACAATAATCATCATCTCGAAGAAATGATACGAGACAAACAACGACATGAAAAAAATCAAAAAAAAACAAAGAATCAATACAAAAATATCAATCCCAATACAAATAACAAAATCCAATCTACCTACTCCATCCCCGTCTCCAAATCATCCTCATGTCATCATTCCCTCAAACCTCCGATCATCTCTCGAGTTCCTACTACTTCTCTCATACAATCTCCTCACCCTACTCATCAATCTAAATCCTCAAAGATCTAATCTCCTCATCCAACATCATCCTCCTCTCCTCACAACAAAAACACATCCATCTCTCTCTCATCCATATCACACCGCAATCCTCTCCTCTACTATAATCTACATACATTCTAATCTACATCATTGAACTCCTTCCCTCCGCTAACCCTCATTGATTTTCCCATCCATCTTGCGCCCTTATACCCTTGTCGCCCCCGCCCCATCCTTTTCGTGCGCCCACCTTCTTCCACGCCCTCACAAGTGTTTCCCGTCTCCATCTTGCTGCCGTTCCTTTCCCTGCCGCGCTTTCCCCGCAGTGTGTACCTTGCTGCCGTCGCGTTTCCCCTGCCCCCTCTTTTTTCCACCTTTCCCTTGCGTGGCGGTACGCCCCCCCCTTCATCCCCCCTCTCTTTTCGTGTGCCGGAACTCCGCCTTGCCGCCCGCCGCTCTGCCCCGGTCCCCGTCCGCCTTTGCCTGGTGTTCTCTTCCGCTCCTCCTGCCTTCTTCCTTCCTTCTTTCCCCGTTGCTCTCTTCTCTACCTCTCCATTCCATCTTTTGCAATTGTTGTTCGTTTTTCGTCTTCGTACCTTTTCTTTCCCCCACCTGGCTCCTGCTCTCTGCTTCCCCCTCCCTCCGCGTGCCGGCTTCCACCCGCCTCCCGAATCCTCTCTCTCTCTCGCTTTCGCTGTCCTTCCCGTTCCCCGGTTCTCTCTTTTCCTTCCTTTCCCGTCCTCCTCTCTCTCTCTCCCGTCTTCTCACATCTCTCTCTCTCCTCTCTCTCTCACTCATCATCTAACCTATCACTCTTACATCTATCATCAAAAAATTACTACAATTAATAATAATTATATACATATTTTACATTTAAACTATATAATATTAATCTTAGCACAGACTGAGCTGCCCTGATAACACCCCTATCTGCTATAAAAATACAAAGATCATCCAATAAGCCGTTAAATTTAGTAGACCACAAAACCAATTCCAATGCTCACTTCTCATATTTCCTACCCTTTTATCGCAATAAACCAATGAAGAGCCAATGATGAACTTTTTACAAATTCATTCCTCCTCTGAATTGATAACACCTATTTAATCTAAACGTCCGCCAGTGTACGCAATAACGGTGTTCAATTGAGATACCCGAAAATAGGAAGTATAACCACTAATTCCTTAGGTAATATATCCTGATGCTCTAATTTTATTATATAATTATTCTGATATTTCTAGTTAAGGATCTGGATTTTCTATCATGTAAAATGTTGATATCTCAGGATGCCAATTAATTTGCGGAATTCTGTATTTTTGGAGTAAATCAAGCACATTCTCCACAATCAAATATTTGCTCTAGAAAAGAACCCCACGATTAGGTTAATTAATACTTTAATAATATCTAAGATTAAACAGCTCCGTTTTATTATATCACTCGGGTCTTGAATAATTTCTAATCTATTAATATTTAATTATATTATTTATTATTTGGCGTTTATAATTTACCTTTCGAGTATAATAAAAAATAAATAATAAGTAAGCGTCCTTACTAATTCAAAACGCCCAATTATAAATAAGCATAATATTACCTCGATAGACGGTATAGGATAGAATAACTATAAACCATAGTATATGTGACATATATAGTACCCGCCAATAACCCAAAATATAAATCATTATTTATCTCGACCTAATATTACACTCCTAACATAATAATATATATAATATATAATAGAAATAATCTTAGATAAGTATACCTATTATCCGAATAAAATTAATATTATAATATAATTAACACAATGAAAAGGTGAGTTATGTCGATAACTAGTACACTAATACACACAACACCGCAAACAAACATCAAATACCATATATAATATATTATATATATTAATATTATATATATATATATTAATATATATATATATATATAATATATTATATCTAAATATTTATAATAATATAATTATATAATATATATATATATATATAATATAAAATATTATACTACTATATATATATACTATAATTTAATATATATAAAATTAATATATATATATAGTATAATATTATATATTATATCTATTATAAATTTAATATATATATAATATATATAATATATATATAATATATATATTATTATATAATGATATATATATATATTATATATAATATTATAATATATAAATATATATACTTATTATATATATATATACTATATATATATAATATGTATAAAATAAATATATAATAATAATAAATGAATATAATATAATAATAAATATATAATATATAGTATAAATAATAATATATATATATATATATATATATATGTGTGTGTGTGTGCTGTGTGTGTGTGCTGACACTTTAGACGAGAGCTAATCGGATATGCATAATTCAATATCAAATTCTTTACTTTCAGATTTAATCGAATTGATATAAAAGATTGTATATCGACTGCGAAAAAAAAAAAGAAAATTGTTAGTTTATTTCTATCGCTGATAAATCGGGATTTCTATTTTTATTGAAAGTATTAGAGAAAAAAAGCGATACATTATTATATTTAATTACGAAGTAATAATTCTAATAAAATAGAATAAATGAAATAAAATATAGTATTAGAAAATTTATCCAGACCGACGTGGAATTAATAAAAACGGGAGGTATCTTAGATATTTAAATGTATAATTTAACTAATCGTGGTTCTTTCTACGAGCAAATATCTTGATTGTGAGAATTGCTTTGATTTTACCAAAAATCAGGGAATTCGCCAAATAATGGCCACTCGAAGAATATCAACAATTCATGGATAACAATCCAGGATCCTTAATAGACAGAAAATATAAAAATCGAGCATCAGGGAATATCATTACTTAAGGAAATATAGCTGTTCTACATTCCCTGTTTTCGTATCTTCAATAGAAGCAGACGTCTACTTAGCAGTTAAAACTGCGGACGTGTTAGTTGATATCATTTTAGGAGATGAATCATCGAATAGTAACAAAGTCTCTCTCACTCTCGCTCAGTTCTCTTGTTATTGCGACTAAAGTAGGACTATATCGAGAAGTGAGCTTCTGACAATTTAATTAATTTGTTTGTGTATACCATAAAATTATTTAAATAGGAATAATATATATCGAGCATTCCCTTGTCATTTCATATAAATAAAAATGACGGGGTGTCTATCAAGCGCAACAGACCCCTCAACGTTTTGTGAACAATTTATATATATATATATTAGTATATAATATAATATATATTATATATATATATATATTATATATATAATACTAATATACTATATTATATATATATATATAGTGATATACGTCTAATATTATAATAAAATAAAATTATTACTATATATATATAATATATATAATTATATATTATATATATCATATATATATATATATATATATAATATATATATCATAATATATATATATATATAGTAATATATATATAATAAATAAAATATATATATATATATATAATATATATATATACTATATATATATAGTATATAGTATATATATATATACTATATTAAGTATATATATATATTAATATATATATACTATATCTATAATATATATATATATATCATATATATCATATATATATATATATATATCATATATATATATATTAAATATATTATAATACTATATTATAATATATAATATATATATATATATATAAATTATATATATATTATATATATATATATATATATATATATATAATAAATATATATATATATACAATATACTATATATATATATATATATATATATCTTCTTATCTTCATTCTACTCCCTCTATCTCCAGATTAGGTGTGGAGGTGACGTATTAACACCGGACAGAAAAGTAGTAGAATAATACACATGAATCAGCATAAGTCTCGAAAAGAAGCTCACCCTTTACCGTCCCCTTATTATAATACTCCAATTAAGGTATGAAAAACTTCGATCCGTTCGATAAAGTCAGAAAACCCAAACCTAATAGAATATTTCTAAGATAACTATGCGACTTGACTACTCAATTGGTATCTTCGGTAGGTTCATCCCTATATACTTAGTAAGCAAAGTCACACAACCATACCTCACTTACAAATATCTCCGCCGTTATTTACACCATTAATTATGCACCTTTTCTTCTTCGGACTCTACTAAACT
>JABUQX010047451.1:0-10000 GCA_015478945.1 Trachelipus rathkii | reverse complement strand
ATAAGTAAGCAAGAGAAGGAGGAAACCCAAGGAGGGGAGCTTGGAGAGCAGTGACGCGTGCCATACTCGGTCAAATGCTTTGGATATGTCAAGCGCCACCACGCAAGTCTCGCCGTAGTTCCTAAGAGCGGAAAACCATAAATCAGTAAGATAGGAAAGTCTATCGCCCGTAGACCTCGAGTGCCGAAAGCCATACTTGCGATCACAAAGAAGTGAATGAGACTCCAGATGATCTAAGAAATGAGAGTTGAGAAGGGTTTCAAAGATCTTAGATAGAATACAAGTGAGAGCTATAGGGAGATAGTTAGAAGGATCCGAGCGGCTTCCTTTTTTCGGAACAGTTTGGACATGTGCGGGCTTCCAACACTGAGGGAAAGTGTTAGTATTGAGACATAGAGAATATAGTTGAACGAGGGAAGATGCCAGCACGGAAGCATAATCCTTCAAAACTCGGGGAGGAATGCCGTCCAGGCCACCTGCCTTCCTAATTTCCATAGATTTCAAGAGCCCATGCACCCGATCAAATTTAATCACAGGCAAAGGCATAGGACACCTGAGAGGAGATGGAGGATAATGAGGAATGCCAGAATCGTCCAGGGTTGAGTTAGTGGAAAATAGGAGGCCGAAGAGATTGGACTTTTCAGTTGGAGAATTAGCAGCAGAACCATCAGATCGAATAAGAGGAGGAAAGGCAGATTTACAGAAGTTGTTAGAGATGTTTTTGGCAAGAGGCCAGAAAGATTTGTCAGTAGGAGAACCAAGGAGGTTAGCGCACTTTCGTTTGATGAAAGCCCGCTTTGCTCGTCGAAGAGTATCCCTGCAACGATTTCTAGCTGAATGAAAATTAGCAAGAGTGATAGGAGAACGAGAATTTTTCCACTCCCGATACGCACTGTCTCTAGCCTGGATGGCCAGAGAACAAGCACGATCGAACCATGGATAATGAGGAGAGAAAGATGTTAGTTGAAGAATAGACCTACTTTCATCCCATCAACGATTTAGCTCCACATATCGGCGAAGTCGAAGCGTCGCAGAACAAAGCAGTCATTCCAATCGTGTAGGAAGCGACGGAAAGCCTCCGATCAGCCCGGATAAAGTGCCAAAAAATAGCACTTAGGGCAGTATGGAGATGTTGGAAAGAAAGAAGTATAAAAATTAAGAGATATAAGGTTGTGCTCAGATTTACCAATAGGAGCGAAGGTGGTGTATTTATAGAGAGAAGGACTAGTGGTGAAACATAGGTCAAGTGTGTTCAAGAATTGGTTAGGATGATCCGGAATGTGTGTGGGTTCTTTAATTAGTTGCTCCAGATCGTTGAGAATGCTAAATGATTCAGCCTCCTCCCCACCTAAATCAGTATGAGAGGACCCCAACCATTCAGTGTTGTGTACATTGAAATCCCCTAAATAGAGGACCTCAGTATTTGGTTGAGAAGATATAACAGTCTCGTGAGAAGTAGTAAGATATTCAAAAAAGGCGTGAAAATCTGTTCTGTTAGGAGAACAGTAGCAGAAGCACAAAATTATTGTAGTAGAAGGAAGAAAGATTTTAAGCCACAGAACATCGAAGTTAGTAGATTCGAGATTCTCGAGACGTGTTACAGGAGTGTTTATGTTTACATAGTGAAAAGAGAAATAAATAAAAAATAATAAAAAAATAAAAATAATATAAAAATAATTAAAAAGTAATAAATAAAAAAAGAAATAAATAAAAGAAATAAATAATAAAATAAATAAATATAAAGAAATATTTTAAAAGATATAAGTTCATGTAAACTTTAATTCTTTTTAAATAGCAAAGAATGAACCTTCGATCTTTTCTTAATAACCGATTTTATATCCAATATTTTTGATTTTTTTTTTTTAATGCTGAGAAAGGAAATGGGAAAATTATTTCAACCATTTTGAGTTCCTAAAAAATGGGAGAGGAAATTAAAAGGAAAAATGGAGAGTTCTCAAAAATGGAATAAAGGGGGGAAGTGACCCCTGGTGGGAGGGATCTTTTTTATCGATTGGTAAAAATTTGAAACATTTTTTTATCCTTTTTTTTTTTAAATTTTTAACTTCATTGCTTTATGCAAACAAATTTAAAAAAAACTGAAAATTTCCTTCCAAAAAAATAATTTTTTAAACTAATATAAAATAAAGGAAAATTGTAAATTATAGGAAAAAAAATTATTTTATTTTTTCTAAATTTAAAATAAAATTATTTTTTTAAAACTATTCTTTCTGATTTTATTTTCATAGCTTAATGAACATTCAGATTTGATTTTTTTTGCATCACTTCCGAACATTTTCGTCATGGATAAAAATTTAAGAGATGAATATTTTTCTATGAAATAATAATAATAATAATAATAATAATAATAATAATAATAATAATAATAATAATAATAATAATAATAATAATAATAATAATAATAATAATAAATTATTGATTTAAAGATAATATACACACACAATAATAATAATAATAATAATAATAATAATAATAATAATAATAATAATAATAATAATAATAATAATAATAATAATAATAATAATAATAATAATAATGGTAATAATTTTAATAATGATTTCCACTTTTTGTTGTTGTAAACCAGAAAATATATTAAATATTTAAATATAATTACTATTACAATTATTATTATTAATTTTATTATTATTATTATTATTATTATTATTATTATTATTATTATTATTATTATTATTATTATTATTATTATTATTATTATTATTATTATTATTATTATTATTATTATTATTATTATTATTTATATTATCACTAGTGCAATATTACATATCACCTACAACGTTATACACCTCAGGATGTTATTTTTACAAGTTCTTTCAATTCTTCTCTAAATAGTTCTTTATTTTCGGAAGAAATTTTATTAAGGACTATTGGAGAATAAAAAGAAGTTAAAACTTTTAATAATATACCAATATTTCGCCTGTATGCTTCAGGCATGATCACGGTTAACTAACTATTATTTATAATGCAGCTTACAAAAATAAATTTTTAAATATAAAAATCTAAAATTATTTTACATTAATTGTGAAGTTAAGATAATTTTGATAAAAAATCAACAAAAAGCTTTTATTATTTTGCAAATACAACTATTATCATGGATACTAGGTGTACCTGCAAAACACTCAAATATTCAAAAAACATTCAAGCATTCATTCATTTCATTAAATTTCACATTGATGTCCGGCTTAAGTTTTTTAATAAAAAGAGATTCTGCTATACGAAGATAGTTGAAATTACCAACTTGAAATAAAAATATATATATATAATAATAATAGTTATTTAATAAATTTATAATATTTTTTCTAAAAGTGTACCAGAAGATTATAAAGTTAATCCAGGTCCTGTAGAAGTGCTTGCCCCTCATCCACTGGAATCTAGTAAAATACTAATAGGTTACCAAAGAGGTCTTATAGTGTTATGGGATAAGAAACAATTGTGCGCAGA
Organism: Trachelipus rathkii; assembly: GCA_015478945.1. Classification (NCBI taxonomy): domain Eukaryota; kingdom Metazoa; phylum Arthropoda; class Malacostraca; order Isopoda; family Trachelipodidae; genus Trachelipus; species Trachelipus rathkii. The sequence continues at coordinate 6,523 of JABUQX010047451.1, read as the reverse complement.
GCAAGTAAGATTTTATTTGGATATATTTAATCTATGACGGTTATATTTTGTCAGAATCAAGAATTATAGCTTTTCTTATTTTGGAATCTTAGACATACATAAGTAGTCAACAGTTGGAATCATTATGTTGGAATGACGATGCCACTGAATTTATTAGTTCTCACAACGATGGAAGTTTTATGGTATGGTCCGTAGATGAAGCTAGTGAACCAAGAGAAGGGCCAACTAACGTTTATGGGCCTTTTCCTTGTAAACCAATAAATAAAATCATATGGAAGAAAAATTTAGAGTAAGGATAAATTTTTATTTATATTATTGATCCTTTAAAAGCATTTTTTTAAGTTTTTACAATTTTAATTTATTCTTATAGTGGTTATATAATAGTCTTTGGAGGGGGAATGCCAAGAGCAAATTATGGAGACCGCTTTACAGTAACAGCCATGCAAGATGACAATCATGTTACTTTTAACCTCACATCTAGAGTAATTGACTTTTGCGTTACTGAAGATGAAGAAAAAGGTATGGAAGACTAATTGTTTTTATAACTAAGAAAGAATTAAGTTATTTGAATGAATATTGATTTTGTGATTCTTATATTATTTTTTCTAACATTTTAAATGACAAGTAAGTAATATTAGTGCAAAATTATTAGAAATTGAGCAAGCTAATTTTAAGTTTTAATCTTTTCAGGTGATGTTTCAACATTAATTGTATTAGCTGAGGAAGAAATTGTGTTCATAGATTTAGCTACTGAAGGTTGGCCAGTATTCAAAAATCCATACTTGGCCAGAAAGGCTGTTAACATCAACACCTATGTACGAAATAGAACCAACAACTGGTAAACTTGTGAACATTAGCGATGATATAACAGCTAAAATGTCCAATTGGTTGTCAGAATTTACAAATAAACAATGAACATTCCGAAAATGCTAAAAAGGTTCAGGAAAGTAGCTTGTACTAGAAAGTCGACAAAAAGGGCAAAGAATGTAATATAATGTATCGACAGGTGTGCCAGACTTTAGCTACAAATCTGGCCTGCCGAAGTAGGACAATATTATGATATTTGGGACAGGCAGGAATTCGATACCTTCTGTACGACGCGAAAAGAATATAACATTCCGGGCTACGAATTTCGCTCATTTCCCCGTGAAAGCGTACGAAAATTTTGCAATGTGATAGAATTTGAATATCTCTCTCCTCTCTCTCATCTCTCTCTCTATATAATATATATATATATTATATATAATATATATATATTATATAGTATATATACTATTATCTATATATATATATACTAATATATTAGATATTATATAGTATACTATATTATACTATATATATATATAATATATATTACGATATATATAATATTATATATATATATATAAGTATTATATTATATATAGTATAGTATATAATATATATAAATTATAATATATATATATATATATCATATATATCATATATATAATCTTATATATATAATATATATATATTATATATATAATAAAATACAACTTCCTAACCAAGTATAATCTTCAAGGTACGCCACTGCTTGCCATTCGTGAAGGTCTAGGCAGATAAATATGGCCGCTAACTTCTAAGTACAGTAAATTGAGGCATTTGTATGTAATCGGATAAAACCAAAAGTTGAAGAAATAATTTAAAAACATGCTGGCAAAGTAGCAATTTTAAACCAAACTAGTCTTTGGTTTCTTTGGTAGGGTTGGTTGGGAACTACCAAATATCCTAAATTAAAGAATATATATATATATATTATTAATATAGTATATATATACTATATAATGATATTATATATATATATATATATATAATATATATAATATATATAATATATATATATATATAATATATATATATGGTTGATATATTAATGCTATAGTCATTGTACATTTCAGGTTCAAACTATGAATATTTCACAACTGTACTACAATTTATATAATATTTCTGATGCCCAAATTTACTAACTTGAAGAACAGTCAACTCTGGCCCACTAGGTGGCAGACCAAGGAATCCACTTTAAGATAAATGTTAAGTAAGTGAATGCAGCCGGAGGTAATTTGGGACGGAGGCCGGATATGAGTGCCCGGAGAATATCAAATTTTAATCCGTGCCGGCGGCCGGTCTCCGGCGGAGAATGAAATTCTCCATTATAAATTACGCTTCTAATATATAATATATATAAAATATAAATTATATATATACTATATATATATATATATATATATTATATAATATATAATAGATAGTTATGGATTTATGCATATCTAAATAATAATAAGTACTCACATGTGCGTTATATCTGAAGGATTGACTGTAAAATAGAATATGATGGATCTTCTGCTATGATCCTAAAGCAGTTACTACCTAGGCAGTTTACACTAATTGAAGAGGGTAAACCCGGATGAAGTGAACTACCTTGTGCGGCTCCTGGTAATATAAATGAAGATCAAATATTAAAACCCAGAGAAAGTAAAATATGCTCAGAGCAACCGACATTGTACAATTTACGATTAACATTACCAATATTATTGCAGATAAAGGAATGATATGCCATCAAGAGGAAAAGGTGGCGTATAAAAAGAAAAGATGATTCAAGACACGCAATGATGATTCGCGTCCAGCCTCATCAACTTCTACCGTCTATTAAAAAAAGATTTTTCAGCTGCACTGTTGAATAACTGATAAAAACACGGAATTTGGGACATTAATGGATAGAAAAACACAGAAAATTCATTTCAAATTGGGGAATCATAAAAGTATCCATTTCGTAATGTTGTTCAAAATCCCATGTCTTGAAGAGATGAAAAAATCAGAAAATCTAAAATATAATTCCATCAAGGAGGTCTTTTCAGAAGAGATTACCCAAAACAAATCTATAAAAGGGTAAAGAACAAAATAACACTCTTCGCTGCAACAAATTTCAATGCAATCGCATTAACATAGAATTTGGAACTTGCTCCATTAAAAAGAATGCTTTATAAGGTTATCATGGTATGGATGAATAGAGATATTTCAAAGAAAGGTGGAACATTACAATCAGTAGTTTTTAGTGTTTCCCACTCAAAAAAAATATAGTTAGAAAAGGAGGAAAGATTAAGAGCTAGGATTTAAAAAAAGCCAAATATAACACTAACAAAACAGATAATGCACCTAACATTACAAAAGGTATGAGAAGCGACAGGTTTATAAATGTTCATCATTCACTTACCAGCTAGTAATACATGAATGCTTTATCTTTCTTAAAAACCAATCTAAAGATTTAATTAGCTTTATTTAGAAAGCTTGAGGTATTTTAGTAGATCACAATTGCTACAACTAAGGTTAACTGAAATTCCAAAATCTCAAATTTTGCCAATACAGCCATACTTCATGATGTGTAACCAAGAATGGAATTCATCATATATCTGCCTGCATAAGCGCATAACGCTAAAAAAAATTGACAATATAAATATATTCTTCAAATTCGCGAAAAATCAATCTAGATCTTTAAATGCAAATCACTTTAAGCTATGAGAATATAATTAGGATTGCTACATGTACAACCATTGTGATATATAACTTAAAACGCGAGTAATGATGCTGTAGATTAATCTTTTGAAATACCATCAGTTAATGCATTCAAAATAATGTAGCAAAAATTGGAATGGATTAGATGTGTCAAAACTAATGAAGAATGAACTTATAAAATTCTGTTACTGAACGTTTGGTACCATTCAAGAGAAGAACTTAAAGTACGTTTTGCATCAATCTAAAAATTACACTTAAGTAGCTTCTTTTACTATTATTGATAAATCCTCTGAAATTGCTGGCAGAGAAGAAGTAAATTTTTATAAAACTAAAGAAAAATTTAAACATTTAGTTCAGATTCTGATGAAGAAATGATGATCACAATGATCAGTGTTCAAATACAGATTCACAGGAAGAATCAAATGAAGCGGCAGATATTGAGTAAGGAAACACATTCACTTTTATGGAATGGCTTGATGATATAAGAAAAATCGTCAGAAGAAAATGAAGAATATTCAATAATCAAACCAAGTGGAACTGATCACAGAGAAAAAGTTAAAATGAAAACGTGATTCCAGTACAATTATCAAAACTATGAACACGAGAAAATACTATTAAAATAACGTAGAGTTAAATATTTTGCAGCAACAATTATGAAGAAAAATCGGATTCTGATTCACTGTTATGGTGTAAGAGAGAAAAGCTCTTTTTTGATTCGCGATCTTAACTGATAGCTAGCAAAAATTTCTCTGCTTCACCTTCAAGTGTATTTATCGAGAAGAATGTTAGCAAGCAGAAATGATTATACAAGTCAAAAAGAAGATCTTTCTTCCAACCTAGCTGATTGTAGCTCCTTTTGCTTCATCATAATTTAAGACATTTGATTGTTTAAATTTGAGAGAATTTACCTAAGTCGCCATGGCATAAGCTTTTTAACTTTCTTCGCTTAACACTCTTGTGTTAACAATATAATTTAAAATTTCTTCAAAAAGTTATATGGTGATACTTCTATACAATCGTACCACTGGTACATAGTGCACTTATTAAGTATAGTATATATATATATACTAGAGTATATATTATATATATATAATTATATATATATATATATATATATATATATATATATATTATTTATATAGTACTATATATATATATATAGATAATTTCAAAGCTGTTTAACTTAAAAGCCTTTAATAATTTAAAGATTAAAGATATCGCATTAAAATTTTTTAGAATCGTCAGATTGCGCATGTTGTTTTATAAAAGTTATTTTACCAATTTCTTATACCTATCTTTGATGATTTAAAGCTAGATTTATTAAAGGTATGGCTTTTGTTAGGGGTGTCATATTTCCACACCTTTTTTTTATTTAATTAATTAATATCTCAATTAATTAAAACGTAATATATACACTTAGGAATATTAGGAAGATATTTTTGATGGTTAATAGATAAATAGTTATTGAGTTTTGACTTATATTATCATCTACAGGCAAAAAATTAAATAATTTTTACCCAAATGTTTGAATCAGTTCTTCTAAAATAATTTATTTCATTCAATCTCATTCTTATCAACACATTTTAAAAATATAGTCTTCGGCCGGAGAAAGCCGGACTAGTGTTCGGCCGGCGCCGGAATCTTTAAAAACGGAACTCCGTCAACCGGATAGGCCGGAGCCGAGAGCCGGTCATCCTAATGTTAAGTGAATTCTATTTACTAAGGTGAGATGTAAAAAGTTTCATTCAATTCTGCTAAGAGGATTGACATAGAAAAAATTGATGGTACGTGCTCAATTGGATAAAATGACAAACTGAGGAAGCCTGAAATATCAGACAAACGTTTCCACATAACAGGATATTAAAGACATGGAAAAGTTTGAACTTTGTATTTATCGAAAATAGTGATTCGGCTAAGTGCAACTCTCAAAGAAGTAAAATAATAGAGTATACCTATAGATAAGTTTTATTTTTGTCAAATGATTCCAAAAGTTTGACAAAGCAACATCTCATGCCGGTCGGAGGGAAGCAAAAAAAAGTGTGCGGTGTGTGGTGTGGGGGTTTAATCACCTGCAGTTTAAATCCGCTCGATTACCTGAAATCATTTGTCATTAACCTGAGTGACGACTCATGACAGAGTCCTCCTCTCCTTCGAGGAGTATACAGGCAAGTAGAACCCATTCTCATTATTAGTTTTTAACAATATTACAGTGCCAATATGATGTACACTGTGAATGGAGTTTGAACAAGGACATAAATTTAATATGTTTATTTTACTCATTATGATATATCTTCTTTACAATTTAGGATAAATGATATTATATTCAAATAAAGTACAATTTATGTTCAAACAATTTTTTTTTTGGAGGGGGGGGATATTTTTCATGTTGTAGGGCCACGAAAAATTAAATGATATATAAATAATTGGCGTCGCGATAACGAATAAACGAAAAAGGCTTTAGAGTATACGCTGAATATAAATCTCATATCAACTTATTTTTTGTCACTTTTTTGTGACGCTGACGTCCGCAATAAAAATAACTCAAAGGTAATTTTCAATGTATTAATATAATGTATTAATATATTTTATGTGCGATTAAATTCAATATAATAAATTCAAATGAACCGCATGTGAAAAGGAAGTACCGTAAACACATATGGTATACAGTGCACCTCCATAAATAATATTACTACAAATATAATAAAAAGTATAACGAATAGAGATATAAAAAGAAGTATGAACATCATAATAATTTAAACATAGGTATACAGAGTTGAACTTGGGGGGGGGGGGTCAGATTTCCTCCGAAAATTCCAAACAATAGCATGAAATAAGTTTCCTATAATTAATTAAATAAGATTGAGAAAGCACCCTCCCCTAGACTAGTTTATATTTAAAATTTTACCCCACCCGCCCACTGACCCAAGCCAGCATTTTTTATTTATTTTTTTTTTTACACCAAGCATACATACATATCAACTGACGAATAAAG
>JABUQX010047450.1:5000-17337 GCA_015478945.1 Trachelipus rathkii | reverse complement strand
CAGGAGCAAATTCAACCAAAGTTCAGCGCACGCCCGACATGGGAACATCATTCTTGTTGCGATAAATTTGCGATTATATTTTTGCAATAGATAAGACGAAGACAAATTTCACTCGCGCCCAGAAACGAACCGTCAACAACAAGTCGTCACCGGGTTTATGACTAATGTATGGGAAGTTTCAGACCACGCTAGTGGCCTAGTCCGAATGAGTAAATAAAGATTGATAGGGTATCTCTTTAACAGATTTTCAATTTCATGCTTCGATATCACTGCTTTGAAACTCGATGCTTATTTAAATTCCATAGAAGGCGGTGCGAGTGTGGAAAATCACTTGGCTTAGGGGAGCTAGCAGCAGGGAGTTTCTGTCACTTGGGGTGCTGAGCGCTCGCGTTAGCAGGGAGCAGAAGATGAAAAGTACAAGAGAAGCTTGGTGACCATTTGGTGCACATCAGTATATGGGCTTGTTAGCGATACAATAATATTTGCAATTATTATAAAAGAGAAAAATTTTTCATCTCAGGCGCAGGACTATCTTCTGGAAAGCCATCGGACAACAGCGTCGCCATTTAACAATGTATGAGTTCGAAAATACTAACCTGCCATAGGCATCATATTCATTTGTTGCGATGGTCAAAAGTATGTCAAATTGTTCTTAGCTTTGATGTTAATCTTGACTTCTTAGAATAACTCGACCGTATTCATTCAAATCATAGAAGTGGAGTGGAAACCAACGCTTGACACTGGGGCTAAACGGCAATTTCTGAGTCGTATTTTGTTGGCCTCCGTGTTACTAATCAGAGAGTCACTCAATCCAAGGTCAAGGGCCACGCCAGTATGGGACAACTATTACATTTGCGCTTGTTTGCTCACAAATTTGAATAATAAGACGAAGACAATTTTTCACTCGCCCAGGACCGAACGCATCCGCACAAACCCAGCGTTTCAGAGTGATATTAGACAATGGTACAAGAGGTTTAAAACGCACGAGTGGAGAGAGACGACGACCCGAGTCGCGAAGAAAAAAAGAGGAGCTAATATCGTTAACCTAGTGTTTTTTAAGTTTCCCTGCTTCGGATTTTCAACAACTTTGAAACCCGATAACTTATTAAATCCACAGAAAGGATGGTTGGAACCCTCTAGGCTACACGAGGCATTCTCAGGGGCTCTCATGGGTAACAGGAATAACCGACCCTCCGACCAAGGTAAAGGAACGCCAACAGAACATGCTTCTTACGACAAATTGTGCAAGGTCAGTGGATGCGAAAAAAAAAATTCACTCTCCGCCGGACTCGAACTATCGGACATGAACTACTAGTCGTCGACCCGTGAGAGTTGCCATATGTACCAGTGAAGTCGTCTTACTAGGCACTAGCCGACCTGTCTCCTATGTAAAAGAGTAAACGATGAATGAGTTGAAAGTATTTCCTCGTTGACAGAGCTATCTGTCACTGTCTGGCAAGTTGAACCAGTGAAAATACTGTACTTAATTCACAGAAAGGGAACCTTGGAATCTCGCATGAGGCCTAAGCACCAACCGGCAATCCCTTCTGGAGTTGCTCTGGGTTACCAGGAACCCTCACATCCGACCGGAGAAGTGCTACGAGAGTATCGACAAGCCGACCAGACTAGGTAACGTCACAAGATGCTTGGTTGCGTCACAAGATCTGCACCAATTCATCTGTATAAAGTAGTCGGCAGAAAAAATTGTGTCACACTCATCGCGACAGACCTCGAAGCCATCGAGCAAATGGCTTGTCGAGACCCGTTTAGGCCGCAAGTTAGAGGTGACCTCTACTACTGTCGAATCCACCTCCACCCAGAAAAAGAAGCATCTCTGAACAGTAAGTCAAATCTCCTGCTTCGAATATCACTGGGCTTGAAACACAATACGCTTATTGTAAATTCCACGAAGGATGGTCTTGGCCCTGCTGGAGGCTTACATGGCATTACTCACGGGTGTTACAATGTGTTACAAGGAGCAACCGACCAAAGTCAGGAACGCCAACAATGCGCCACAATATGCTTGTCTGCGACGCAATGTTAGCAATAAGTGAGAGTCTCGACAGAACACACATTATCACCGCTCGTGAGAGCAGTGAACGCTACCAAGCTGCTCAGTCAGCGAACACATTCGACAATAGCTTCGACCGTTAATATCAATGTGACACAAGGCAGGACACGGGCACCTCTACCACGCCGAGTATGTCGCATTAACCAAGAGAACGAACGGCATCTCCTGGAAGATCTTCAGACTCTATGAGCCTTGTCGCATATACTCCGAGACGCATATTGTAAACTCGCCCTATTTAAATCAAGAAGGAGGTGGTCTTGGAAAACTCCCTCTGGGGCTCACGTCGGTAGGTTTTTCAGGGAGTGCGCATGGAATTACATACGAGAGAGCAGGGGACCGCAACAATAGTCCAAGGATCTCCGATGAGCACGACAGTTGCTTGTTGCGAGAAATTTGCATAGAAAGACGAAAAAAATTTGCACCTCGCGGCGATGCACCCGGAGACAGATGTACGAAGTAGGTCCTCCCGTTTAGACAATGTTAGCAGAGCTTTACTAACTGGAGTGTCACACTCCGATCCCCGTCTGCCAAAAAAGAGGGGCATCGGGGAATGTTCTGTTCAAGTCAGCCTGTACTCGACCATCACCGGCTTTGGTAACTGTACTTATTTAATCAATAGAAGGTTGCTTGGAACCTATAATATATATATATGTATAATTATATATATATTATATAGTATATTATATTATATTATATTATAATATATATATATAATATAATATATTAATATATATATATACATATTATATTATATATAATAAATATTTATATATATATATATATATATATATATATTATATAATATATATATATATATATATATATATATATATAATTAATATATATATATATATATATATATATATATATATATATATATATCATCTATATATATATAATAGTATATATAAATATATATTAGACAAAATATATTATATATATATATATTAAATAAAGTTTTTTTTGCCGTCAAAAAATGAAAAAATTTTCCAAATGTTTATTTGTGTTTTTTCTAGCATTTCATTTTTTTCCTTAACATGAGAATAAAAAAAGAATTCATTAAACACAAAAAAACGAACGAGAAATTTAAATTTTTCCCTTCCCAAAATTTTGGGGTTATCCAAGGCCCTCACATAAACGTGTAGAACAACTGAACGTTTCTATTATAATGTTTTTGGTAGAGCGGTAAGGTGGTGCAATGGTTGCCTATTCTCTGTTCAAAGTTTCGAAAGTACTTTTCAGAGATTGTACAAATTTAAAAAAAAAAAAATTCAAATAAGGTGTCCAAATAAAATTTATTACCACACTAAATTGGAGTATTTTAGGAAAAAAAAATTAAATATCTTGAAAATTAAAGGATTTATGGCAGTTTTGTGGGAAATTAAAAAGAAATAGTAAATTCCTAACTCTCTTCACCCTCTAAAACTGTTCAAAATGTCAAAAACGAACAGTCTTGTTCTTTTCTTGTGCTTTTGTCTGTTTGTCATAAATATTCAGGAAGAGATGTATCATTAGTTGTATCTCGCAAAAGACCAACATTTATCTTTTAGGTCGGTTTGCGAATAAATTTGAGATTTGCGTAATGCAAGTCTTCGCGCGTTAAAGACCTCGAAAGAAGGAGAGATATTGGGGAACGTGGGATGGATGGGGAGTTTGTGGATGTGGGAAAATTTGAGCGGGATGGAACGGCTTACAGAAGTTTGTTCTCTTACCCACGGACTAGCAGATATTGGGTGAACTCACAATTTTGGAAGTGCGGAGGCAGAAAGTAGTGACAAGTAGACGGTCTCTAGTTACTGCCGCTACACTAATATAGTACTTATCTCTATCCATAACGTATTGAGAATGATGACGTTTCCCATATATGATGACTATGGGTAGCGTTATAGGATCGAGTTGTATGTATTATATCATTATCATGTGTACGTATATATATATATAATACATATGTTGTAGTATATATATATATGTATATAGTATATAATTATTAATATATAATATATTATATATATATATATATATATATGGTCCAAACATATTACTGGGGACTGCGCCAGATATCCTCGGAAAACTACGACAGTGTTTTCAGAAAATCAATTAATGTATTTGGAATCCAGATGCATGAAAATTAGTATGGGAATGTTGAACTCAAAAATAAAAAAATTTAAAAGAGTTTACCAATAAAAAAAGCACTATAAATATATCTTTAATAGGATTTGATTTTGCTTTTGAAGTGTTGGAAATTTAAAAAATATATTTCTTAGCTTTGTTTTATGTTTCTTCAGATCTAGGAAATAAATAACATGAGTAATTCTACTCTGTTAGAACCTGTCTTTTGTAATATATTTTGTATTTTAATAGTGAAATAACCCAGATAAGGACATCTAGGTTACCGGTTTTAAGGTTCAACTTACTTACGGATCTAGGTTTGTATGTATTAGAGTGTATGGTCACGTCTACGGTTGAGTTTATGTACGTTAGGTTAATGGGTTTGGTTAGGTTAGTTAGGTTACATTAAGTTAGGTTACTTAGGTTAGGTTAACTACGATTATTTAGGTTCGAGCAAGGTTTATATGTGGTCCATTACATAGCCATTGGCCATCTCCTCCTTCTAGGTAATTGCGCGTTACAGAACCCATACCTAGCTATCAGGAAGTTTTGATTTGAATGATTCATTGTGAGGTTGAGTTACATCGTACTGTCCACACGCCAGGCTGTTATACGTAGTACCAGGGAGGGGTTAATTTATTATTTTAAGATAGTCTCTGTTAAATTGGGGTGTCCACTATTTCTGTTTATTACAGGAGCGAAAAAACATTTACCTGTCCCTCTTTCAATTCCACCTATTACCCACTTACTTTTAACTACTCGACCTTTATTATATTTTCGTTTCCCAAACACAGATTCATCAACTTCAACTATTTTATCTATCAATCGATAGTTGTCTCAATATTGTTCCCCATTTAAAATTTGAATTCGGACGCACGCGGTGCAGCAAACAGGTTCGATGAATCTACAAGCTATTTCCATGTCAATCCTAATATTCGAACTACTAGTGTGGCTCACGGTATCATTAAGCAAAAAAAAAATTATTTATTGTTATTACGGTACTAATTTCAGATGGGACACTGGGGGTCTTTACCAAAAGGAGAATGTTATTCGGGATATTGTTGTGCAGCAGTAAATTCTTGTGTCGGCTAACAAACTTCTTTTTATACTCATTTAAGCACACTATAGTTATATCATGTTTACAGAATCAAAAATATAGTAGCTCTGTACGTATTATACTATTTTCACACGCGATTTATCTCTAACACTAATATTATTTATCAAATGCTAGCGCGCAATAAATAGGGACAGCATTACTACACTTTTAGGCGGGCTGAGCGGGTATATTTGAACAATTTACTTTATGAGATGGTGCATCACGCATTGCTGGCGCAACCCGATAGGTCTATATGTAGCGGATTCTTAACAGTAGTAGTGAGAGCACCGGACTCTGCGAGGAAATAAATTATGGGCAGCTCGGTCCGCAGGGACAAAAAATTAAGTTCCTGAGCGGGTATTGGAAGATATGGCAGTCTATTTCCTCATAATTCCGCTAATATGTAATTGATATTTATTTTATTATTTAGAATTTTCCATAAAAATACGTTTTCCGGTTCACTTTCCTCACCTGGAGGAAGATAGTGCCAATGATCTGTTAACATTTCCAAATACTATCTGTTACTCTAGTTTGCCTGAGCACAAGAGTACCGTACACCTATTTCCAGATACTGAACCCGTCTGATTTCCTCACTCTCCCAGATAGTAAGTAGCACGAGAGGGGTGGAAACAGAGGATAGATAGACTGACTGAAATCCCGAAATGAGCCGCATAAATAATCACGGGAGAATATTAGAATGTATTTTCTCACTCAGGTTGTCACCTACTCGTAGGTTACTGAGCTAATATCCCGTGTATATTATATGTCATGTCATAGTATATATATATATTATATATAATATATATATAATATATAATATTATATAATTATAATATATATATAATATATATATATATATAATCCGGGTCGGGAGGGAAATTTTTTCGGAGTTGGGGGACCCTGGATCTACTGCATCAGGCTGGGTGCATCCTAATATAATAATATATATATATATTATAGATAATATATATATATAATATATAATATTATATATATATAATATATATATTAATTATATATATGATATAATATAATATTATATATAATAATAATACGAGGTATAGGTATAAGAGAGTGATATGTAGTAATATATATATATATATATATATATATATATATATAATATATATTATATATATATATATATTTATCTATAATATATTAGGCTTGGTGACCGCAGTGATGGGGGGAGAAAATTATTTCCCGAATTTTGTCAACGGGAACACCACAAAATGATCAGTCTTTGCAGATTTTTTGATAGCCAAAGTTTGAGCACGATTTAGCATGTTACGTGACGCTGGGCGTTCAAAGTTTTAAAAAACTCAAAATTTTGGCTGGCTAGCGACTTATTTAAGCCTTATCTCTGAAACTTCTCATTATTTTCTCTTGATTTATGTCTCAAATTAATAGGCACTGTCTAATAGTATCTTGTATTATATACATTTTGTCGCTATACTTATCGTCGAAACCGAGCTATAAAAAGCTTTTGTCATCAAAAAACTGGTGATTAGGAACTTTTAATTCAACGAACTTATGAAAAATATGAGAATTATTTAATATTTTTCAAAGTATGAAATTAATTATGATGAAATAAAATGACAGAATGTTTATGTTTTTTACATATTTCAATGTATTTTAATAAGAAAAGAGAGTATCATTGCATCGTTTGCATTCTTTAAGAAGGATAAAATAATAAATAATCTATTCTAAAGGTTTGCTCTAAGTGATTTTTAAAACATCAGGATAAGGGTTTCGGAATTTGTGTACTACCTGTAAAACATATTGTTTCTGCTCCTCATCTTTAGTGAGGAGGTTATTAAGGTCTGTAATTAATTTCACTCCTCGTTCTGCCACATCATTAACGACCTTTAAGTGACTTCACAATCCCCAATCCTTCTTTAAAATGTATATTTTCAGGCCAGCTACTGGGGGTTCTCTGAGAAAATCTGCGTTAATCTGGAAACGCTCAAAGAAATTCATGGTCCTTTGCAATTAAATACCAGATAACCAAGCATTAACCAGTCTTTCCAACTGGTGTCTTGAAGTTGGGGTTTACATTCTTGAATTTTCTGTCTAGTCTCGTGTCATTTAGGACTTTGTTCGCCATTTTCCGATTTTTCTTCGTCTGAAATTGAGGGATCAAAGAAACACGAGGGCTACCAATTCTGCATTGAAATACCACAAATGTTTGAGAATTTCATCAGAGCTCTCTCAGAGATATCTTTGTCAATCTCTTGATAGTCCAACACTTCGCAAGAGGTCAAAGTCTTGCTTGGAAGCCAAGTGTGCTTTGTGGATTGAACCAAGCTTTGCAATACACTCTAACGAGAAAAATACAGACAGCTTCTAAGGCACGTTGTTCTTCATGACTCAGTTTGAATAGTCCGCCCGGAATAGAAATATCTTCCGACATATAGACTGGCCTTGGCCATCCACCTCGGCATACTGATGGGATCAAAGAGGTATTAAAAATCTATAAAATCAATAATAAGATAAGAGAGTTTATGGAAAAAGTTATGCAAGTATGGAAGATCAATATTAAACTACATCACGAAAATGGTACGATACAAATAAATGATGTAAAAATAAGGTGAAGGAGCTCCTTGTAATCGTCTCTGGGTTGTGATTCCGTGAGTTTAGTGTTACAATCCGAAGTTATGTTGGCAATTACTTCAGAAGGTAGATGTCTTTTCACAATTTCGTTGATGATACCCGAGTCATATTTTTTCTTGTTGAGCTTCGCCCATGCATTTTGGAATCTCTTGAATATTATCGGGTTTGAGCCGCAGTTGTTGATCCGAACTTACATTCGAAAAACCCTCTCTAAACATGACTTCAAGAATATGGTGGCTGCAAGCTAGCGTAAGCAGCTCTCTGCCCAAGAGATGTTTTCCAATAATTGTACAATCCCTTTTGAGCCTCTGTGGTTTGAATGCAGTGTGTCGTAAACACCATCACTCGCCACCTGATAGTATGGGAGACACCCCATTCCTCGAGACCTCATAAACAACCAGGGCTTGTTCTTCACCAGTGCTTGTGTCTCCTACAGGAACTCCTAGCAGTTGTTCATTTTTCACCATAAGAAATTACAACAGCTATTCGTTCTTTCTGCTCTGTCTTTAGAATGTCTGGTAGAAGTTTTCCGTACCAATGAACTACAACACTTCCTTCTCTGGTATATAAATTCGTTTCAAGATCTTCTCAGTGTATTTTCTCTAATACTTTTCACCTTTCATGTATGGTGGTTTTTGACACTTGCAACTCTTCAGATTCTTCCCAGTGCTTATATGTAGCTATGAGCATTCCCACCGATCCCAACAACAAGAGATAGTTTCCATGGTTAAAAATTTCCCTACGCCACCGCTTCATCCTTTTGCTATGAGATGGTCAAGGAAGTCCTCGGTTTCTTGAGAAAGTACAGAACGTCATTGGCAAGCCATCCTCGATATATTCATTCGCATAGTGTTTTCCCTCTTCATACACTGTCCTCTATCTTCTTCCATCAGTCTCTAATGAACAAAAGAAGGAAAGAAAAGGACCAAATTAATTATGAAAATAGTTAAGTTACGTTTCTTATCTTGTTTTGTTTGTGCTTTTGTAAAAACTAAACAAAAGAACCAGGGGACGTAAACGTACCTAGCCAAAGATTCAATATTGCTAACAAAAAAAAGAATCTTACTATGTCGAATAACATTCCGCCTTGGATTTGCTCGTCATTTTCGCAAGTTCATTTTGTAGTTTCTTTCTTCAGCTCGAGCTAACTTTAGATCAACTAGAGCCTGGCCGACCCTTTTTCCCTTTTTCAAAGAAAGCTCCCTTGTCTTCTTCTATTCATCAATGGCTAAGCATCTTGATCAGCCATATCAAAAGATATCATCTCTTTGGAGGCGAACTCTTTGATTTTGTTCTTTGCAGCTTTTGATTGTTTATACTGGTCCTTTTGTACATTTCTCCACTCTGCGTGAAGTTTAATTTAGTAATAGCATCCTTCACATGTTTTGTAGGAATCCGAGCTTTTCCCCAGAAAACAAGAACTTCTTGTATGGTAATTCTTGCTGAAATCTCTTAGATTCAATTTCACAGTACACAAATTGTAGAACAAAGTGGCCAAAACTTTACGATTGGAGGGCAATTTACAAGCGTGGGGGCCGGTTATTGGTGAGCCGGAGCCTACAATGAAAATTTTATCTTTGGTTTTGCTTCTTATGGCAGAGGTTGAAGCCATTCTTTTACTGTTTTATTTATCTGGAAAAAATTATAATATACATTAAAATGATTTTTCCTTTCGTAATTAGATGTAAAATTAACAAAAACAAAAGAAATAAAAAAAAAAGGTCAAAAAACTAAATATGCATGAGAGTGACAATATTGATTTTGGGGACTGGTAACGAGGTTCGACTAAAGTGAAATAATATATATAGAATATAAATTAGTTATAATAATATTGCCTTAATTTGAGACATAAAATCATGCCGAAAGATATAGGGGTTTTCGGAGAACAGCCCCAAAACCTCTCTGCAGCCCGAACAAAGGCGTTTTTTGTAAACTTTGAGCGCACAGTGCACCGGGTTCACATGCTCCAATCGTGCTCAAAATTTAACTACCTTAAAGACTGGAGAGGCTTAATCACTTTGTGGGTTCCGTTGACAAATTCAACATCAATATTTTTACGGTCACCTAATCATATATTTATATAATATATATAATATATATATATATATATATATATTATATATAATATATATAATATATATATATATATATATATGTAATTATATAATATATATTATATATTATATTTAATATATAATATATATATATATATATATATATATAATTATATATATTATATATATATATATATAAATACGTATATATAATATTAATATATATAACTAGGTATATATATATATATATATATATATATATATATATTATATAATATAAATATAAATATATATATATATCTATAATATATATATATATATATATATATAAAATATATATAATATATATATATATATATATATATATATTATATAATCTTATATATATATTATTTATATATATATATATGTATATATATATCATTTATAATGAATATATATATATATATATATATATATATATATATTAATGTATATATATTATATATATTATAATAATATAATAATACTATGGAATACCCTCTAGAGAGCCACAATCCATATCTCAAAAAACACTAACAGCTACCGGAAAAAGGATACATTGCCTGAATCCCTGGCAGAATTTACCGAGGAAACTTGTAAAAAAAAAAAAAAAAATAAAAAAAAAAAAATAAAAAAAAAAAAGTAAATTAAATCTTAAAAACTACAAAAGCTACAGAGAAATGAAATACATTTTTGGAATCCTTGTAAAATTTTGGTTAAGAAATTGTATAAAAAAAAATAGAAAAAATTAAACAAAAATTGGCAATTTTTTTTTGGGGGGGGTATATATATGACTAACTTATTTGTAAAGGTATTTCACGGCAATTTAGGGGGCTCGAGCCGACGGGGAAACACAGGGGGGGACGTTTTCAATCCCCTAGGGGAGGGGCGGAGGAACCCCCGGGACACCAAATAACCAAAGAGCGGGGGTTCCGGAGACCCTCCCCGGAGGCGGGGGGAATTAGTCCTAAGCCCGTAGTTCCTCGGAAGGCAGAAGACCCGACTCCGCATCTGGTTGCGGTACTACCCTGGGTATTCTTTAGTTAAAAAAAAAAAAGCAAAATTTTTATAGAAGTCCTCTTTATTTTAACTGAGTAACCAATAAAAGGCTCTAAATAGGCTTTAATCATATTCTATATATTAACAATAATTTTTTTATTATTTTTATTTTTTTTAATTTTCCTATCCAAAATTTTACTATGATTCCAAAAATGTAATTTTTTTTTTTGTACTATTGTATTTTTGAGATATAATTTTTTTTTAATTTTTTTTTTTGCATTTTCCGCCCTAAAATTGGACCAGCATTCAGCCAATGTATTCCTTTTCCCGGTTGCTGTTGTAGTTTTTGAGATATGGATTGTGGCTCTCTAGAGGCTGACCTATATATATTATATATATATATAATTATATATATATCTATATATATATATATATTATATATATATATATATATATTATAATATATATATATATATATATATATATATAATTATTATATATATATATTTCTTTATCCTTCCTTCATTTGCAACAGATAGGAGTAGTGTATGTAAAATGCACGAATATAGAATAGTTAAGTAGAAGAGCATGACGTCAGTCGAAAGAAAAGCGCTCCACACCTTTCCCTCATAACCTTAAGTGCATGATCATCACAGCCAAAAATCACCCTAGATCTTCACAACACCGCTACGGACCTCACGTGTTGTTTCCCGTCAATGTAGGGTCATCCCTGGGACAGGCCTACAACAATGCCCCTCACAAACCCCCATCTCACAATCCCTGTTATGCACCTTTCATTCTCGCCTCCTCCTCACTCATATTTCCTCCCTACAGACATTTATTGGTAATAGTAGTGCAGAAGGGCTTCATCCCCGATTTTTATAAAAATCACAGGATATACTCTAAAAAAAAATAATAATGAAGAATAAAAAAAAACGAAAATGACTGACGTCTTTAGGAAAAAAAAAGTAACAGCCTCACAAAGTTGTTTAAACTCCCAAGACTTTTCATTTTCGATTCTTCAGGTTAGGTCCATTTAGGCTCTAGTTCGGTTATATTATGTGTTAAGTATGCACATGTTAATCTATGTATACTTAGCAAATACTTATCAAAACCTGAACAGGATGATCCTGAAACGATCATGAGTCCTGTTAATTTTTTTTATAAGAAGCCTATGGGAAATATTTTAAACTTTGAGAGGCTGTAACTTTTTTCCTAAAGGCTTAAATCATTTTCGTTTTTTTTTTTTTTTAATCTTCATTATTATTTTTTAGAGTATATCCTGGGATTTTTGTATATATAATATATATATATAATATATATATTATATATATATATATATTATAATATATATATATATATATATATAATATA
>JABUQX010047449.1:0-27500 GCA_015478945.1 Trachelipus rathkii | reverse complement strand
TACCTTTTTATTTATTTCCTTGTGCTACGAGGCCATGAGCTCAATACATCGATATCTTAATACATTTTTAGGAAATCTAATAATAGATAATATATATATATAAAGAAGGTTATTGTTGTTATTATTATATATTATTATATATATATATATATTATTATATATATATATATACATATTATTGTTATATTAGCAGTTGAGTTAGTTATAGCATATGTTACATATATTTATTATTGTTGGTTACTATATAAATACATATATATATATGCTGGCTATAGATAGAAGAAGAAGATAGAAGAAGAAGAAGAAGGTTATTATAGCTACATATTAGCAGCATATATATATATTATATATTATACTATTACATATATTAGAAATATAAATATAAATATATATATTTAATATATATATATATATATATATATATATATATATATATATATATATATATATATATATATATATATATATATATATATATATATAATATTTCGAGGAAAAGCGTTTTTACAGAGCCTAAGGACGTATCGGTCAGTGTTCTTGAGAGGGGGTTGGACCCTCTCACCGGAGGTTTTACAGTAAATCAGTAAATCAATCCACCATCCAACCAATCTTCTGTCCATCCGTGATCTACTGTTCTATTGATCTACTGATCTATTGATCTACTGATCTATTGATCCATTGATCTATTGATTCAAGTCATATTTTTATTTAGTATAAATAAGTACTTTGGTTAAAAGTAGGTAAAGAAAACAAGTTTTTATTTTAATGCGTTTATAACATATGTGCAAACTACATAATCGTTGACATATAAATTTTTAGCATCAAATATATTTACAAGTTTATTAAAAGAAACATTATTTAAAAAACATATAATGAAATCAATACAGTATACACCACATAAATTAGAATTGATAGGTTGTACAGGAAAACATAAGATAACATATTGAAAATTATTATATTTTAAAAAAGATGTTACATAATGATTACTAAACATAAAATCTAAAGGCAGAGAATCAAGGAAATATGCAACATTATTTTTATTCTTATACCCGGCTATCCAGTGTCCATTGCTCGAAACATCCCTAGGAGAAGTGTTGAAGATAAGTCCAGAGTCGGTATCCAATTTCACTAACCCTAGTTCATTACAAGCGAATATACCTAGAAATCTTCTTTCGTTTCTAAAGACATTTAATATTTCTTCTTCTTTCATCTTTAATAATTCAAGATTATATTTCGAACCCTGTTGATCTCGATGATTTGTGAATGTTCCAAATACACCAGAACTGAGATTGAGGATGTCAAACTTTGTCCAAATTTGAGACTCAACCCTAATGTTCCTTTTCTTAGGATATTGAGATGATAAGCATTACAGGTTGAAAGATCAGCAGTGAGATCAGCGTATAAATTACTATTTTCAGCATAAGTCTTGAGATCGATACCTGTACCTTTATCGCTGCAAGATACAGTATTGGCGAATAAATCGTAAAAAGGACGCAAACATTGAGAATGGGAGTCTTCGTATATCATCTCATAATCACGACCGAATGGTTGACCATTCACATGCAAACTGATACCTCGAAGTCCGAAATGGATAAATTTAAAGGCAGACTTTCCATAGTTTCCAGAATAAGCATCGTGTTCTACAATTCCTATTATTACTTTCTGAGGTAAGCTACCGTTGACGATGTTAGGTATATTAATACTCGATAAGCCTTGGGTAAAGTTAAAAATTTTAGTCTCAATTCTCTTGATTGGATATTTCGTAGTATCGGTTAAAAGAGATTTCTCGATTTCCATATGTTTAATGGGAGATAATTTCACTTTACGTACATAAAGATAAGCATCCAGTAATTTAAAGATAGGTTTTGGAGCTGTAGTTGTGGCTAAAACAGCGCTTTGAACATTAAGAGCAAATTGAGGTGTAGATCTAGTTAACCTGATGCGGGCGTCCACTGATGGTAGAATAAGTCTTTCCTGAGAGAATATATCACCGTTTACACGTCCATAATATTCGTACGTGTTATTTTTAGATTTAGATGCGTTGGTTCTATGTTTCTCTACATCTTTTAAATTGTAGTATCCACATGATTGCAGATGAGACTCTTTCGCATCTTTAGAATAATTTAGTAAAGTTTCAATGTAACTTCGATAAGGGTAACTTGCATCTGATGCTTCTAGAGATGTTTCATTTAAAAACACCTCAAGTTGATTAAAACATGTATACATGAAATTTGTCTCTGTGGATACTATGTGATCGGTTCCTGTGAGATCTGAACCATCTTCGTTTATTAACTTTGTCTTCAGATATAAAAACACATTCGAAGGATCAAGATATTGGTCAGAAGTGCCGGGATATTGAATTCGAGAGGTACATCAGTATTTGTGATTGCGTGAAAGGGGTTAATACTAATAAAATTGGATTCACTTACGCTGATCTGTGTAGGGTTCACTGAGAAGAGATCCAATTCACTCTTACAACAATCTGGACTGAAGGGATGGAGGAAATGCATCTTGCTGGTACAGTCGTCTGACGTATAATGAGGAGAGAATTGTTTAAACATGCCTTATATACGAAATAGCTACAGGTTGTCATTATTTATATAAAAAAGTTACCACTTATCATTGTTATTAGAGGGTGAACACATCAATACACTTTTTTTTAGTGCCCTTTTCCTATTCCTCTTTACAGGTTTTTTTACGGCGACCTACACCTTGACCAGTCATCTTACGCCGTATTTTCCGTTTAATATCATCTAACATTTCATCAGAAGCATCGGCTAGTCGACGTTTTACAGCTGTTCGAGGGTCAACACCTCCCATAATATTCTGGAAAGTATCTATACCTGTCCTAGCTGCTTTTTAGCGAGGTATTTACCTCCTGATTTAATCAAAGGGATAGCACGTCGGAACAACGAAGCAAAAAATCCACCTAAACCATATCCCCTCTGCATTCTTGAACCCCTGAATGACTTTCTCTTTCTATTATTATTAATTAACGGAGCTTCCTTCTTATGTGTACTTTACACACAGCCGTCCTAATTGTGAATGGGTATGGATTACCTTCTACGTCTCTTATATAAATACGAATCGAGCTCAGTTGGGTCTTACTCAATGGTAAGTAGTGAACATTAGGGAATGTTATAACTCTGCAATCTTTAGGAAAATGAACTACTCTTAGCAAAGAGGCTTTAGTATTCCTACATACTGATGGTCTATAATATCAGTATAAACATAGGCCATACCAGGATCTTGAAACAACTCGGCAGGGTTACATACAAATTGTAATGAATTAGCAAAAGTTGTTTTTGAAGATGCTATATAACCATCAATAGTAGGCAGATAATGAAATACAAGGCGTATAAAATTGTTAGCATCGTGGTTGTGGTTCAGTTCCTCTTCTGAAGGATTATCTGTAAGACGAACACCTTTACGCTACCATGTATAGGGATCAAACTGGAAATTGTTTAAATCGTGTAAATTTGCACCACGCCAAGATCTTAAAGAAACCAGTTCCATTATCTCCCCCTTGGGTTTATTAGTACGAAATATCAGGTCTTGACATATTCGACTTACCATGAATCGTTTATTAAAGTGCCTAAGTATGTCTAAGAGAGAGAGACTTGTATAGCCCGCTCTTTTAAATAAACCTTTCCATGTAATATTCGATACCATTACGTTTCTGCATATGTAAACTATCAGTGTTACGCAATTTCAAAGTGTTTTTTACAAAATCAACGCTTCTATAAATTATGAATGCACCTCGGGTAAGGGTTACATTCTCAATACTTGCGTCAAGAATTATTTCACTTAATCCTGCTTCATACATTTCTCGCTCAAAAGTTATAGGGTTCAATATTTCAGTATTAAAGTCCGATATTTTATTTTCAGGGTGTAGATTCATAGAGGCCGAAGAAGGTAGCGTTAAATAGAAATGATCGTCGGTAGACATGCTTATTGTTGCACAGATACTTATTTACACTATCGGAGCTTCTTCCGTACATGCACTTCACACACAGCTGTACCATGTGTGAATGGGTAAGGGTTCCCTTGGACATCTCTTATATACTACACTCTTACGGTTCTAAATTGCGCATTATTCAGAGGTATATAGTTTACACTAGGAAAACTTATAACTCTGTCATCTTTAGGAAAATGTATCACTCTTAGTAACTGTGCCTTAGTGTTTCCAACATACTGAGGTTCTACAATATCGCTGTAAACATACGCTACACCGGGGTCGTGTAACATCTTTGAAGGGTCACATACAAAATGTAATGAATCATTGGTATTGTTTTTTGCTACAAGTTTATCTAAATACTCTTCCATCGTAGGAATATACCGTATTAATTCATTTAGAGCATAGACTCTCAAACCTATTTCGTCTACCGCCTACTTTGAAAATCAATTATTTTTCAACGCCCCCCAATTTTTTTTTACTTTACCAAAACTTAAAAACCACAATGGCATATATATATATATATATATATATAGTACAAATATATATATATGTTAAGTATAAATTATTATATATAGTAGTTTTTTATATATAAATATATAATATAATAAAAAAAATATATATATATATATATATATATATATATATATAGTATAAATATATTATAAAGAAATATGAGCTAAAATTACTAAATAACTTCAACACCCCCATTTTTTTCAATTCCCCCTACCTCCCCCCCTTTAGGCCACCAGCGCCCACAAGGGAGCGTTATCGCCCACTTTGAGAAACACTGATTTAGAGGGTCTTTGATATCGTTAATTCTCAATATTGTGTCATCACGTAAGCAACTACATTTACGAAACCAGTCTGAAGTGTGGAAAATAAATAAACTTCTATCTTTCAGGTTTACTCGAGCTTGAGACTTTAAAGTGATTAATACATTGTCTTCGTTGAATGTTTTATTAACTATAAATACTAAATCTTTACATATACGACTTGATTCAAATTGTTTGTTTAAGTCTACGAACACATCGGTAAGAGATTTATAGAGACCTCGGTTTATTGAATATCTTTCAAAGAAATATTCTCTGTCGGCTCTCTCGATAACCCTCATATCTTTGTTAATTTTTAACACGTTTTTAACATTTTCAACACCTCTAAATATTACAAACGCCATATGTGAATCAGGCATATTTTTCTATATGAGCGTCCAGTATCATTTCGCATAACCCTACTTCGTACATTTTTCGTTCGAGTTTTACGGGACTCAATAACTCTGTGGTAAAGTCTGATATTTTATTTTCCGGATATAGGTCCATAGAAGCCGATGTTGGCAACGTTAAATAGAAATGATCTTCACTCTCCATGTTCACAATGTAAACTGTTCAATGTTTCTTAATTTCACTAGCATTTATATAACTATTAAAATTCATTATTAATTAAAATTGGATGACAAGATACTGTTTATTTTTACCTTTCCCTTTAGATCCTAATATTTTTTCTATTTTATACTCGTGACTCTTAGGATCAAACCGTATTTTCTGTATTTCTTGTTTATAGAACCCTCCTTTTATTTTTTCACCATCTAAATCCTCTAGATAGTATAATTTTAACCTGTCTCTCGGGAATTCTCTGATGGTATCTACTTTAAAAACTTCTCTCGACCATCCAGCTTCATACCCTTTTCTGAAATTTTCATCAGTCCTGGATACTCTCACATAATCTCCAGCTTTAACACCCGTGTTATCTTTTATTTTTCCCCTTGTGCTGATGGGTACAGAAGGTTTTGTCTTCACCATCTCTACAGGGGTATATTAGCTACCGTTTGAAAAGATCGATTATATGAGTAAGCCAGGTCTTGTAGTATATCGAAATATTTAAATGTATTCATCTTCGTGAAATACCTGTGCATTCTTTCTTTTATAGTTCTTTGTACTCTTTCAACTATCGCAGCTTTATTAACTGAAAATGTGTTGTAGTACCCCAATGTTATACTCAGTAACTATTTCTTGAAACTCCCTGCCTAAAAATTCTGTTCCTTTATTTGTCCATATCATTTGGGGATATCTGTCATCTACATTTATAAAATCTCTGACTGCTGAAGCAACAGTCTTTGATTTTTTATCTTTTAAACCCCTTAACCATAAGTATCTGGAATATACATTTATCACAAAAAGAATATATTGATACCCCTCATTGTAAGATTTATATTTTATCATATCTGTCAAATCTAACTGCCATACGTTATCTAAATGGGGGGCTATGGTTTTCCGTGTCGGAAATTTTTTTCGTATAGGTTTATGTAGGGTAAAAGCATCCTCACCTTCTAAATATTTTTTCAATTCTTTTTTATTAATTTGATGAAACTTTGAAGCGAACCTTGAAAAACCACCATAACTGTATGGCTGTTTCACATCAAAGTAATATTTATCGACCGCCTCCTTAACCTCCATGACTCACAATGATGTTAACAATAAAATTATATTCATTTATACTGAAAGGTGATATAAAAACCTGACGTCTATATTAAATATTTTATTTTTAACTACAAAATAATTTTAACTATTTTAAATTACAAATCTAAAAACATAGCAGCTGTATACAGAAAGATAACATAGATTATATACATTATTTTAAATTACAAACAATACAATCAGATAAAAAAAAGTACAATAAATAATTAGGAACTAATCCATTTTGAAGCTATGTATGGTGTTTTTCTTATTCTACCTGCACTTGAACGTAATGTGTTTCTACTTATCAACTTTAATCTGTCCGATGAAAAAGAAGTACCAGAGGGACTCGCATCAGGTCTAGGAGACATTGGAATATTATGCAGATCCGACAATCTTTGTTTATTCTGGATTAAAGTTCTCGGAAAATTAATAGTCTGAAGTTCTTGTTTGATCCTGTTCCAGCCTGATACAGGAGCCTTCTTCCAATCACGCGAGAGATCGGATATCAAGTCAACAATATTCGAACCAGCTATTGTTTCTCCGCCAATAATGGTTTGACCAAGCTCGTTCCATGTAATCTGATCTTTTAAAATATTATTTAGAGCTAAACCCATTTTCTTACCTCGCATTGGTGCTTCCTCCAGTACATGCTTAAAATTATCTTCTCTTTTCACCTCAATCTTAGTATCTGATGCTGGAGCTGAATCTTCCTTAGGTGAATTTAATAAAACTTTTAGATCTACTAATTTTTGTATAGCATCTTGGTATAGGATTCTTTTTTCATGAATGCTAACATTGGAGTTTAATACTCGATACAATTCCTTCTCGAAATTATTTATCTGTTCAACTTGAGGATCATATAAACTCAAAGGCTGCTGCTGGAGCAACTGCTGATAAGGGTTATACCCGAACTGCTGCAGCTGTTGGTTTGATTGAGGTCGTTCGATCAGTTGTTGTTGTTGTTGTTGTTGTTGTTGTTGTTGTTGTTGTTGTTGTTGTTGTTGTTGTTGTTGTTGTTGTTGTTGTTGTTGTTGTTGTTGTTGTTGTTGTTGTTGTTGTTGTTGAAGAGGTAGGGTTCCTATATTATATTTCATCTTCTCATAATCGTTGTAGTGTAAAACCACTACCTTCTTCATCATTGAGCAAGCCACTTGGTTATCATGGGGGCTATAACGGAAAAGAGTAAAGGTAGGAACACACCTCCGCCTTTCTGTAATAGCTTCTTTTTATTTCTAAGTTTTCTTACGTTACCAGCAAATTTTTAATGTTGTTTCTATGCCTACGTAGCTTTACCTTCTGAGGTCTGTTTAAAGGGACATTTCCTTTTATAAGATTTAGGCATACTTCTGCTATACATTGTATAAATTTTTCATCTTCACAGATCAGTTTACGTTTTTCAGAAGGTTTCAGGTTTATAAATTTTCTCATAAGAAGTAAATAATCTGCTACTAGAGTACTCATTATTCAGGTATGTATACTGTCTCAACCTCGTTAGGTAAGATATTTGTACGCAGCAACACTCTATGCGTGTTCTTAGGATGAAGCTCACAGAGTAAATAACCGTGAGGTATAGATGTAACTTCTTTATATACTTTTAGGAACTCTTTACGCTGTGTGGGGAACATTTGGGTAGCCACAACATTGACCTGACTTATATCCTTTCTTTGCCCGAACAAGATTAAATACTGTGTGTTTAAAGACACATCACGCATATACTTATTCTGATGAAAGATATTCTGCGTTATAAAAAATACTGTGATGTTTAAATGATGAGAGTAAACTGTGAAAGTTTCTGCTATATCCTCATTCAATTTATGCATCAAATCGTCAAGGATTATAATTTTATGACCTGGTAAACACTGAAGAGCTTTTATGTCATATAACCCTTCGTGAAATTGAATTACATCTTTGTAATCTTTAAACTTTTCTTGGTAAACACTGTAGCACCATATGATTTTAACAGGTTGTTGTTCGAAAATCTCCACCTCTTTTAAAATGTTTAATAACAGAAAGGTTTTCCCACATCCTGTAGGACCAGACACAAGACATGTAGCAGGAGCGCGGAACATAAATTTACCAACGTCCATTCTAGGTTGACACATGAACACTAATGAATAAGAAAAGGTTTGCATTTTTGTTATAAATGGTTCAGTAGATCAATAGATCAATAGATCATAGCTGGGTAGGAGGGTGGTGGGGAGGGTAGTTTGATTTACTGATTTACTGATTTACGGTATGTAAAACATAACAATTTTAATAAAATATGACTTGAATCAATAGATCAATAGATCAAAAGATCAATAAATCACGGATGGTCAGAAGGGTGGTTAGAGGGTAGTTTGATTTACTGATTTACTGTTTTAGGGTGTGTAAAACATAACAATATTAATAAAAAATATGACATGAATCAATAGATCAATAGATCACGGATAGACAGAAGGGTGGTTGGAGGGTAGTTTGATTTACTAATTTACTGATTTAGGGTATGTAAAACAACAATTTTAATAAAAAATATGACTTGAATCTATAGATCAATAGATCAATAGATCAATAGATCAATAGATCACGGATGGCTAAAGGGGTGGCTGGATGGTGGTTTGATTTATTGATTTACTGCTTTAGGGTATGTAAAAACGTAAATTTTTACGTTATAAACACGAAAAGCATAAAAATTTTAGTAAAAACAAAAATAAATTATATATATATGAAAGAGTTTATAGTTAGCAGCATGAGTAAGAGCATGTTATATTATATGTTGTTATATTATTGCTGGTTACAGAGTTGTTATTATATATATAT
This sequence comes from Trachelipus rathkii, assembly GCA_015478945.1. Lineage (NCBI taxonomy): Eukaryota > Metazoa > Arthropoda > Malacostraca > Isopoda > Trachelipodidae > Trachelipus > Trachelipus rathkii. The sequence continues at coordinate 18,290 of JABUQX010047449.1, read as the reverse complement.
ATATATATATATATATATATATATATATATATATATATATTATATATATATATATATATATATATATATATGATTCCCTTGATCTAACATTCTACCTATGACGTCACTACATTTGGTGAGTATAATTAAAAACACACCTCTTTATATATATATATATATATATATATATATATATATATATATATATATATATATATATATATATATATATATATATATATATATATATATCAGACAAAGGCATAGGACACCTGAGAGGAGAAGGAGGAGGAAGAGGGATGCCAGAATCATCCAGGGTTGAGTTAGAGGAAAATAGGAGACCGAAGAGATTGGCCTTTTCAGTTGGAGAATTAGCATCAGAACCATCAGATCGAATAAGAGGAGGAAAGGCAGATTTACAGAAGTTGTTAGAGATATTTTTGCTAAAGGCCAGAAAGATTTGTCAGTAAGAGAACCAAGGCGGTTAGCGCACTTTTGTTTGACGAAAGCCCGGTTTGCTCGTCGAAGAGTATCCCTGCAGCGATTTCTAGCTGAGTGAAAATTAGCGAGAGTGATAGGAAAATGAGAATTTTTCCACCCCCGATACGCACTGTCTCTAGCCTGAATGACCAGAGAACAAGCACGATCGAACCATGGATTATAAGGAGAGAGGGATTTAGTCGAAGAAGGAATGAACCTGCTCATCCCATCAACGATTGCAGCTTTCATCTTATCGGCAGAAGCCGAAGTTACCAGAGACAAAGCAGTCACCCCAATTATAGTTGGTGTAGAAATATCGCAAGGCCCCTGACCTGATCAAAGTGCCAGAAAGAACGCATACGGCAGGATGGAGCTGTTGGAGAGAAAATGTTAAAATTAAAAGGTATAAGGCTTTGGTCAGATTTACCATTAGGAGCGAAAATGGTGTATTTATAGAGAGAAGGACTAGTGGTGAAACATAGGTCAAGTGTGTTCAAGAATTGGTTGGGACGATCCGGAATGGGAATGTTTGTAGGTTCTTTAATTAGTTGCTTCAGATCGTTGAGAATGCTGAATGATTCGACCTCCTCCCCACCTAGATCAGTATGAGAGGAACCCAACCATTCAGTGTTGTGTACATTGAAATCCCCTAAATATAGGACCTCAGTATTTGAATGAGAAGATATAACAGTCTGGTGAGAAGTAGTAAGAAATTCAAAAAAGGGGTGAAAATCTGTTCTGTTAGGAGAATATATATATATATATATATATATATTATTATCGGTTATTATTATATACATATATATATATATATATATATATATATATATATATATTATGTATATATGTATATATTGTTAGTTATATATATATATATATCTTATATATATATATATATATATATAATATTATTATATATATATAAATGGCTCTAGTGAAATCTAAATATGTGGATATTAAAAATATATATACATATTAGGTATATATATATATATATATATATATTCAGTGGCGGCTCGTGGTCAAAATTCTTGAGTAGGCAAATCAAAATATATATATATATATATATATATATATATATATATATATATATATATATATATATATAGATATATATATATATATATATTAATATATATATATATATATATATATATATATATAATTATATATATATATATATATATATATATATATATATATATATATATATATATAGGCCTACAACACTCAGGAAAAAAATTAATTTTTAATGAAACTTAAATCAAATACGAATTCAATATCCCCGTATTTATAAAACTAAGAGCTCAATTTTATTAAAAGCGCACAAAATCAGTAATAAATTAATATTTAATAACTAATATGAAAAGCTTATTATTACAAACTCCAACTCCACACAGAAGGAGTCTGACTCAAGAGAGTATGGCGACTCTGGTCGGAAGAATGAGTCAATGATTCTATATGAAATTATGAATTAAATAAGTCGGTATAAGAGATGATCAAGTTAGCATAAAGTTAATTAATTAGTTAATTATTATTATTATATTATTAATAATATTATTATTATTTCTTGCCAATGTATTTTAAATTGGGATTCTTTAAAAACAAGTTAATTGAGTCGGTCGGGAAATACGAACTTGCCTTGCCATATAGGAAAAGGAACTATTTTTTTGACTCAGAGAAATAACAATTGCCACCAATCGCTATAATAAAGGGAATCGAGTAGAAATTTAAGTCGGCGGCTTTATCAGTGAGCCTTTGAACGAAATCATATATATATATATATTATATATAATATATATATAGATATATATTTCATATATAAATATATTATATATAGTTAAGTTGTTATTATATATTAAAAATATATTATACATATAAAGAAAAGATGTGATACATATATACATATTATTACGCCGATCCCTTTAATACTTTGGGTCTCACTAGCTGCGCAGGCTATTGGCCTCCACCTGGGCCCGCACCCGAAAGTCAGCCATGATATATATATATATAAGATATAGTTATATATATATATATATATATATATATATCATATATATATATATATATATATATATATATTTATATTTTATTATATTTTTTTGTTTATACATATATATATTATATATATATATATATATATATATATATATTATTCTGCAAGAAGATCATTAATTTTCCTACAGGAACCATCAGGGTATTTTGTAAGACCATAAGGACATTGTGAATACCGAGACACTTGCTGGGAAGGCACTCGTTAAGCCTGTGGACTGTTTGGATTCACTCTAAACACTTTTTGGCAGTTTCCAAAGTAATTTCTTCTGGATCCTGCTGGGCAAGATGTTAAAGCCGGAACCTCAAATAGATTTTTATTTCGAATTGAACCACATATGCTGTTCGATCTTTATCAAAATAAACAACCTCGTATCCTTTTTCTTTTTTACAAGGACCTTTATAAACCTTTTTGTAACAAGTCTTTTTTTCGGATTGTAGGCAAGATCCTCTAATTTACATGGATTTTCAATGCATCGTAAATTGTCATTAGAATCAAGATCTAAATATTGTCCAAAAGGACAAGATCCTTGGTCATTTTCTGCAAAGCATTTTCTTGCTTCCGTGTCATATACATAAAATGGTAAGCAGTCACAGTATACTTCCCCGGAAAACTCGACATATAAAATTTCAGATACACCACAAACCGAAGAGTCAGATATGCTTACGCATTTACCATTATAAGACAATTTTCCTATTGGGCATGGCCTCCGTACACAAGTCGGTTCATCTTCTTTGTTTATAATAAGCCATTGGTTTGCGGAACAAGGTCCTTGTTTAAGAAGCGAATGACACTTTCCGCCGTAATCTATTAAAGCATCTTCAATTTTACAAATTGCCTGTTGCTCGGAACCTGGATGTTTGGGAACTGAAGGTGAAACACTTGGATTTCCGAATGAATTATCAGAGGGAATTAATATTTTATCATAATCAATGTTATCATAGTTTCCACTTCCACTGCCAGTTTCAAAGTCAGGAAGCATTATTGGTTTGGGAAATTGATTGCTTCCTATATCACCTGGCATAATTATGGCACTGTTGGAAGACTGAACTTTTTTTAACGGTTGTTTAGTTGTCCTAGAAAAACGAGTGCTGCCTAGAACAAGAAATGTTCCTTCTGATCTAGAAAGGCTTCTGTGAGGATTAAAACCTTGTATTCCAGGAGCAACATTAAAGGTAAGAGGATGCGGTTGTTCCAAAAACCCCGAATACTGCGAACGACAAACACTAACCAAAATATAGATAATAAGCATACAATGTAATTTCCCCTCCATACTAGACAGAAAAGCAAGCTCGTGAAACTTCTTCACATCAAAACGACTGCAAAGACAATCGTAGACTACTCGCTGCTGGTAAGGCGAACAATTATAAAAATAAATCTAAAGAAAAAAGATACATTCGAAGATCAAAAACTAGATTTGAAAAAGATGCCAATAAACTATATTTTATATTATTGCCAAAAAAGATAAAAAATATATTTTGTAAAAGTTTGTTCAAAAAAAGATAAAAAATATATTTTCTAAAAGTTTGTTCATAAAAATTGTAAGAAAATATAGACATAAAACTCAACACTACTTAAGATTATATAACAGGGTTCCGATCTAGGGTTACAATCTGAAGTTCCAATCTGAGGTTCCGATCTAGTGTTCCGGACCCGGGTTCCAAATCTGGATCCAAGTAGAAGTTTCAATCTGGAAAACCCGATTTAATTCATGGTTTGGAGTCTTGATCATCTATCTGGAAAGTAAGAAGTTAAAATTAAAACATTTACCAATTGCCTTCGTCAACTTCCAGAGAAATCTGGAAATTTACAACATTAAAGAAAACAGACTCAAGAGAAGATAGAAACGAATTCGTTGAATCTGAAACTAAGTCTCCATAAAAGAACAAGTTAAGTGATGGATATTAGGGCACTTGTTTTATGACATTACACCACACATATGTTTGGTGTTTATTATAACTCTCTTTCTAGTTGAATGCGAACCAGTTTTTTCTTATATTATTGAGCTTTCTATTGGCCTTATTTATGTATTGAGCGGATCCTTTGTGATCTCAAACTCACCATTTATTTATTGACCAATATTGTATGGGTCCATTTATACCTTGCTATATACCTTAAGTAAAGTTTTTATAAAGTTCTTCTTTCATGGTTCCTTATTATTTGTTTTGTATTTTATGATCTTTGAAATATTCTAAATAACTTAAATTATTCTGCAAACTGAAATTGAAGGGTATATACAAAATAATATCGCTGGCACAATCAACACACTGTAGAGCGATTGACCGGACTGGTCCTGGGTTCAGGTGAAATTCACCCCCAGTTAGCTTAAATCTAACTCTACCCACGAAATATATTAACGGTTTCTCAAAAAGAACCCATTATAACTTAAAGGTTGAAAATTTGTGACTTTTCAACTCTACTTCGATATCAAGGCAATGGTAATCAAGAATTCTCCCATTTTTCTCAACTTTAATTTGCTCATCAACTTACTCTGAAACGGAAGAATATTTGAAGCAACTTGACATGTCAAGTAAAGTTGCTCTCCTTACATACTCAAATTTAAATTACAATTGGCGCAGCCGAATCAGGACCCAGGTTCCTGTTCGGTCAGTCGCTGTGCTTGGTTGTGACCTTATTCACACCACTGAATCTTCACAGCTTATTACATTTTCTAAACTGGTTCGTAAATTAAAAGAAGTACAATCGTACCACATTTTTGTTTTTGGAAATACAATATTTCACCTCTGATATCTGATTTATTTCTCTTCTTTGGTACTATACCACACACTAAATTTATTATTCTTTTATAATAAATTATTGGATTCCTCTTAATTTGCATAACATGGACTTGAACATTAATAAAGGTAAATTACAGGTGGTTGATTTGGATTCGGATTCTGGACGTGAGCCAATCCCTGAAGAAATGCCTTTAGGGATGGATTCCGTCAGAGCTCCAACTCTTGACTCTCGGACTCGTGACTTGATTGCGCAAGCCATTGGATTAACGGAAAATAATCCAAATGGTGCTGTAAAAACAGATATAAAGGAAAGTATAGATGACAATGGAAAACATGGATTAATGATGTTAGATTCAGATGAAGTGCTTTCAATGCCGTTAATGGATAAATTATTAAATAAACTAGAAAGGGATAAAAAAATAGTGAAAGATCGCTGGACTAAGGTGGTAATGGAAGAACCTGTTGCCACTAGTGATTCTCATAGAAAATCTAGCGAAGGTAAGTTACTTCATGTTGGTACTAATCCTTCGTTAGAATGTAAAAAGCCAGTGATTCAAATGGATTCACCTGTATCACACTATAACTCTAGAATTAGAGATAATAATTCCGTAGGACTCGATGTTGGTTCACGGAGAAACAGAGTATCGTTCGGAAGAACATAGGGAATATGCCCCATATCAGGATACTGTAAGACCACAATATGATGACTATTCTTCGAGATATTATAATCCACCCATGAGATCTAGTGTGGAGAGGGATTATTCGTCGACCCAGCAATATCATAACTTGGGTCAAAATTCTTCAGATTTTTCGTGGAACTTACTTCAGCCAAATACGATTGATTATCATCCTAATTTGGCTACTCAACCACAATACAGGCCGTTGTTACCGCCTCAGTCAAAATCAGATCCAAGATCAGAGCCTCACGAAACTACCTTGTATACCGGTCAACAAATAAAACAACATTTGGATATGCTTACTGAAGCTATCTCTTTATTGACTCAGCTGGTCAAAAATTCTCAGCGCTTAAAAGTTGTTGATCCGGGAAAATATAAATACGAGGCTGATCAGGACCTTTTCGTTTACCTGAATGATTTTGAGGCTTATTGTAGTTTACACTACCCAAATGCTCCTCTCATCAGTGGTTGCGTTTATTGGGAAGACAGCTGGAGGGTGAGTTCCTGAGGTTGTATAAGTTGCTCATTAAGGAAGACAGAAATTACTTTTCCGTAAGGGATACTTTAATACGTTGGTATCAGGACGAGGAAAAATGCAAGAAAGAACATCAATTGCAAGCATATCATTCTGCTTATCGTAATCGGGGTGAAAGCATCCGCATGTTTGCACTTAGACTTGAACGACTGGCTCGAAGAGCTTATCGTGGTCTGGACATGCGGGAGCACGATTCATTGCGAACGGATTACTTATGTAGTTTACCTCCGTACATCGAAAGAGGTGTGCGGGAGTATATAAAGATGCAGGATTTAAATGGCATCCATAGAACCCCATGGGAGAAGATTGTGAGTTATGCTGATTCCTTGGAGAGTATTAACATTGGTTATCCCAACTCCATAGATCCAATTTACTCCGAGGTATACGACCACCGGCAGGAAAGCAGATAAGCAAAAAGAAGAACTGAACGAAACCACAGACTCAGTTATACGTATAGACCTTGCAGCCCCTGGTTGGACAGATGTCGTGCAGGGTAGGGGTAAGAAAAAAAATCGCAGAATAGTTTCCGATAATCTGGGACAGATAATCGTAAGCCACCTGAGGAACATTACAGTACGCGTTATGATCGCGACAACCGCCGAAATCCTCCGAAGAACTACGACCGTCCACAAAGTCTTTCTCGTAAGGGTAATTCACGGGATGTTCGGTCTGATGATGATTGGAAACATAAAATATGTGAGTACTGTGAAAAGGTCGGCCAACGTATGAAAGATTGCTACAAATATCTCGGTATTTGCAGTTACTGCAAGCAGAAGGGGCACATACGATCGCAGTGCCGGTCTTGTAAGCCTTCATCACAGTCGCCTTCAAATATTCGCCGGATGGTATGTCCTTTTTGTCAGGGGCCTCATCCTGGTATCAAATGCAGTAACCGGACATCGCCAAAAGGAAAGGAAAATCTACATCAGTTACTAGTCAATGTACCTTCTCGAGAGTATTTTGCGGGAACTATCAGTAGAGTTGATAGCTCAGATTCTTCGAATAATTTGGAGGATAAGGGAGTTGTCGGTAAACTGAAGGTCTCCCCGAAATTGAGTCCCTTGGGGGAGAAGGAAATAGAAGTGGACTCTGAGATAAACCCAATCAATGGGAACAATTTTAATTACCAGAAGTCTCCTGTAACTGAAACTCAGATATCCACCGAAGTACCTGTTCCTTTGTTGGAAAATAGGTTACGCACGGTCTTAGTAAATTGTACAAATCCTAAAACGGATCCGTTGATAATTTCAGTCTCATTTGATTCCAAAGCTTCAGGTTTTCATGCATGTATGATTGACAGCGGAGCTGGAGTCAGCTTAATAGATACTGATCTTGTAGAAAAGTATTTGAATGATGTACCTTTACGACTATCTGCTGATATTGGGATAAAAGATATTAGTGGTTTAATCTGTGACCACACGGTTCCTGTTAAGTATTACTTGGAGACGCCTTTGTTCTTTCCCGATAGTGAATTTGTCACCAAACCAATAATATTCATTGTACTTCCTCCTGAGGTTCTGTCTGAATGGATGGTACTGGGAGCTGCAGCATTGAGGGATAATGATTTGCTGCCAGATCTGACGACAAGAGAATTGGTGCATCGGAGGGACGATACGATCGAATTTGTAACGAAGGATGAAAGTCTTTCACTCCCGTTTTTTGGTTGCATAAATGTCCACTCAGTAAAAATCAACCCTTTTTCATGTGAAATGGTGGAGGTAAAGGGTATTTCAGATAACCCATTGGCTGTAGTGGGATTTCAAGGGAAAAAAAAGAAAAATATACTCTCGATATCTGGAGTCTTAGATTTATCTTCGTCAGGTAGGATTGCTATTATGAATACTACAGAAAGGAGCCAATATATCAAAAAAGGAACTATTTTGGGACAAGTTGTGGCTCTTAATGAAGAAAATAGTTTGCAAATTGGAGCTTGTACAGTACAAATATCATCCCAGCAGGAACCTTTAGCAAAGACAGCAGAGAAAGAGATTTGGACAATTGATAGGATAGAGAAGGATTTTTGTTTTACTGAAATACCCATGGACGAGTCACAGAAAAAAAAAAAATTATCGAGGTGTTAATGAAACATCAAGAATCATTGAGCTTTGGGGATGTGGGGGTGGCCACGAATGTAACACACGCCATCGAAGTGGAAAGCTCGGGGCCGGTAAGAATACCTGTACGTCGGTTCCAGGGGCCACTGGCTCAGGAGATTGCAAAACAATGTAGAGAGCTGATGGAGCAGGATATAATCCGGCCTAGTAAATCTCCCTCCAGGTCTTCTTTGGTGTCTTTATCAAATTCTCCATGGCAATAGAATTTCGTAATGCGATATATAATATATAGATATATACTGCATATAGTTGATTTGTCAGTATGTTATTCTCTTCAACTGTATTATTTCTTAGCATCATTTGGTTTGTTATCTTATTATAACACTCGAAGCACTATCTAGCTGAGATACGCACTAAAATTCTCGGAAGCGCCATCTATTCTGACATCAGCGATCAGAAGCATTATAGATATATAATAGATTATACGATATTTCAATACGCCCTGGTCTTGTGATCGGCATTTCGAATTGAGAACCACAAATGGCCCGTTCTTGCTTTGTATATAACCTTGTTTTCTCTTCTGGATGCACTAATTTAGATATAGATTAATATATTATATATATATATACTATTCATTTTCATTTTCAATATGGTCACACGTTTGTTGATGTAATGTACATAAGAGATATAGAAGATATAGATAGACTCGACTCTCTGCTACTAATCTTGCATGGAGTCGCTTATTTGTAAATGAGAGAGATATAGAATATATATAGAGATTATATATAGTTAGCTCTAAGTGGTCCTCCTAAAGCAGTGGTCTCCAGTGGGGTAGACAATCAAAACAAAAGTGATACTTGGGGAGTACGCCACTAAGAAGTAAGACTCACAATCACAACTAATATGGTGAAGAAAGAGGAAAAAGATATATAATATTTATATATATATATCTTATATATATTAATATTATAATATTTTATAGTATATATAATATATATATATATATTATATATTATATATATTAAATATATATATATATATATATATAATCAATATATATACTAAACTTAGAAGTGTAAGCAGGATAAACGTATACGCATCATTTTTATCTCCATATCCGCATCGCATTCGCAATGCTGCAATAAATTTTTTAGACGGATAGTATATCAATATGAATTATAGAGACTAAATGTTCCTACAACTTTCTGGTAACGACAATTTAGATCTCGCTGGAGTAGTGTTTTAACATGCTTCAATTCGCTGGAGTAGTAGTTTTATACATGCTTGAAAGAGGATTGGAGATAGAGAGAAAGTTGTCCTTCCTTGCTCTTCGAACAACACAAAGGTTGAAGGTTGAACAATAAGTGATGATAAATACGAATTATTAAGATAATTGTAATTAATCTTCTTAAACCGATATATAGAGAGGAACTATATATAGTCAGAAAATTTTGTTTTTGTATAACGGAATTCCTATAGTATGCAACGGTGAAGGCTGGGCTAAAATAATGCTATTTGAAAGTAAGAGACTTCAAAGATGACAGAATAGATATGCTGGAATATAGATATAGATTTCAGAATTCTGCAAAACAGATATTATGCATCGCGCAAATAGCAAATTTTCTGGATCCTAGAATACCAAAATCAAAATTTATTGAACACGTGAATTATAGAGAGATATAATATATATTATATTTGCCTATGTGATGAGATGCTGCTAAGACAATACAGCCAAATAGAGAAAAAGATTACAAACTGAACAAATTACCATTTGTTAAGACGGAAACGCATTGCTGATCCTGGACATTCTTTTAAGCTTTTTAGACAGCGGATGAAGAGTCTTGTATCAGAGGTGTCAAGAAGACACTCTGATATATAGAATGGAAAATTAATCAAAAACAAAAAGATATATATATCGGAATAGGATCCTTTGTTTGATGGCGAGATAATTGTAATATATTATATATATAATTGCAGAACTCGCGAGGGAAATACTTAGCAATGCAAACTATCAACAAGTGTAGATAGTGAAGAAGTACTTTTCAAGCGGTGGCAGATCTATTTTACGAAGAAAAGACGAAACGCAAACTCTCCTTGGAATGGCCTCAGAAGCTTTTGGTTTTTGAAGCATAATTTGACATAATTATTAAATTTTTAAGTTTTTATATAATAATATACATATATAATTATATAATTAATATAAATAAATATATATTTATATATATATATATATATATATATTATATATTATTTATATATATATATATATATATTAACCTTTTTCCAATGGGTGGAGGCTGGGGAAAGATAATTGGTGGGGTGCAAAAGAGTTTTGTCCACGTCCTGCAATCTGGTAGCACCTATTATATGCCAGCTCCGAAAGCATCATGCATGTACTAAAAATTATAACAGCTCAGGAAAAAAATAACTTTTTTGCTTTAGCAAGCAATTTTCGATAACTTAAAAAAATTATTTATTCTAATATTTATTAATAACACTTTAAATATTATTAATAATTTAGAACTGCAGTGGCACGCGCTGTGATTGACTTGAATCTGACGTTGTTGACGAGAGCAAAGTTGCCAAATCCATTTATATTACGCTTTGAGATTTATTTTTTTCTTTTTATATCCTTTTTAGGGGGTTAGAGCCGACGGAGGGACAGAGGGGGGCAAAGTCCCCCCGTCGTCCAACCCCGACTCTATCCATCCTTCTTGTTTACCCGTGGGATTTGCTTTAGTTAAAAAAAGAAAAAAAAGATCAACATTTTGGCAGCCTTTGCTGCTACTTGGAGTAACGCGACTTTCTTTTGAATTCTCAGAAAATCGGTATTCATACAAGTTTTCCAACATTTTTAAACTTATTTTAAACTTGTCAAAAGCGTTATTTTTATTTATTTTTTTTAAATTTCATGATAAAAATGTCTCCTGATTAATAAATTTATTTTATTTTCCTGTAGCTTTTTATGGTTTTTTTGTTACGTGCATGTTGCTTTCTAGAGGCTATGACCTATATATATAATATATAATATAATATATATAATATAGTATATATCCCTATATATATATTATATATTTATATATATTATATTATATATAGAAGTTATTCTTTAATATAAGATTTTAACTATTCGCATCCGCAATCCGCGGATAGTGATTTTTAAACTAATGAAGTGAATGTGAAAAATCACATCCGCTACACTCTAATTATTATATATATTATAATATATAATATATATATATATTATTATATGTATATATATTATTTATATTTATATATATTATTATATATATTATATATATATATATATTATATAATATAATATATATATGGTCATTTATGCGATGACATCAACTCTCATTCTTCCTACTCATTTATGTTTCTCTCAGCCTAACAGCTTTCGGATCAATTCTTGCACGATCTGGTGGGATTTTCTGTTCTAGTGGGGTAACGCAAATCTGTGAACTCAACTCTTTGAAAATCAAACTTCTCATGATCTGCCTCTCTAAAACACCTCTAACTTTCTATCCCTTCCGGGCTAATGTCTCATACTGTAAACCATTATACATTCTTAGGAGCTTAACATAATAGTGAATTGTCAATGGAGACTCATATCACAATCGGTTTTGCTAAATGGCCTAAAGAGCTGGGAATTCTGTTCAGATCGGTGAATTTTTTTCTTCTGCTCAGATACTCCAGTTATATAGGGTTTATTCGCCTGTAAATGGAATAATGTTCTCACATGTTTGGGTGGATACGGTTCACCGTTCTTTTGGATAGGAGTTGAAAAGCAAGGCTAAGAGGCTTATAAACTGTCCATACTTTCTGACCTTCCCTTGACGCTCTTTCTCTGCGACGGGATGTTGGTGCCAATCTCTTTCTATAGGTATTCAATCGGCAGGTGCTCGAAGAGAATTGACGCTCTCGCATTCCCCCATTTGCGTCGGCCCTCGTAACCAGAGGTGCATTGTTTCTTGTGTGAAATTGGACAGTAGAGGATCACTCGTTGTGGTGCTGCGTCCTTCTCAGCCAAATCTGTTTTGTGGAACTCTTGCCTTCTTCTATTTTCCATGCAATATTCAATCTTCCTTTATTTAAGTCCGGCGTCTGCGCGCACCTGAGGGAATTGCGATGGGCAAGGGACAGGGTGGGTCTGCTTTCCATTTATTTTAATTTTTTGTTTTTTTCTTTTTGTATATTTTCTTGCTTTTTTTTATTTTTGCCTCTTTTGAAAAGGGCCTGCCGTGAGTGGTGGTATCGTATAATATATTAATAATATATAATATATATATATATATATTATATATATAATATATATATATTTATATATATATATATATATATATATACTATATATTATATATCACTTCTCACCATCCTCCTGAGGCGTATGCACCTGTTCAGGTCTTGCACGAAGCTCCTCCATCGGCGTCGATCATCGTAAACTCTTTCCTCTCCACTTTCTCCATGGTCATGCCCAACCTCTCCACCACTCTCTCAACACCATCCCTCCACTGGCTTTCCCATTCCTCTTTTCCGTCCGGTGCCCACTCATAATACTTTTCGCAAAATATTTGCTTCCATCCTCCTCAATTCCTCTCCACCAATTATAATATACTTCCACTCCCAAAACTCATCGTCATCATCTCTCCTCTTATCCAATTTGTCAACCCATATCATTTAATACTTTTCATTTTGCATGCTGTCTTTATTTTTAACTTTTGGTAATTTAGTGTCCAGCCTCAGTGTCCATATGTTAATATGGGCCTCATAATGTTGGTATATATTATTTTGACTTTTCTCGGTATAATACGATCCTTGAGAAAACGATACAAAGTCGCAATGGTCCATTAACTTTCATTCTATGGTTCACTGCTGATATATCATTTTTACTCTCACTATACACGTCTGATATTCAAATTGGTTCCGTCTGTTTCAAGTACTTCTCCTGCAAATTCTTTCTTCACTCTCCTGCTCCTACTCAGCATATACGCTCCGTTTCCTCTTATTGATTTTATTACCTTCTCCAATATTCGATACCACTATAAACCTCTCTTGCGAGCTCTCTTGGAATCCGAGTCAACGCAGTTATCCCGCGTATCTAAAGATATCTCCATCCACACTTTCCTGCACCTTGCCACAATAGGCCATAAACGTTATGAACAAAATTGGAGAAATACACTTCCCTGTTGATTGTTATTCCAAAACCAGCTACTATAATCCATCTGTGTTTTTCCTCTTGCAACAGATGTCTACACACGTGCTTTTTTATAGTTCTTATCATGTTTAGTAGGCCGCCAATATCCCTTTTTCCCAAGGATCCTCACAAGCTCCTAGTCACGGTCGGAAGCTTTTCTAATGATTAGAATGCAAATTGCTTTCCGGTTAATTCATGTCATTTACACATATCTACAGTGCAAAATCAATTATTGTCGATCATTCTGGTCGAAAAGCATGCTGCATTTCATCCAGTTTATTCGATGTGTTCCCGCATTTCTTTTTGTACACTTTGCAATAGTGTGGCATCAGGTGCAATTCCCCTTAATTTTTAAGTATGTTTTATCAGTCTTTTTGTATTAAGGAATATAATGCAGATTTATTCGCAAGCCGGTGTTTTTTTCTGTTCTTTCATCTATATAATTATATATATATATATTATTATATATTAATATAATATATATATAGTATTTATATATTATATTATATATTATAATATTATATATAAACTGTTATATTATAGGGCTCGGTATAAGGGCACAACTTAAATTATTTTTTTCTAGGGTAGCTATCAAAAAAGTTTGGATGGATCATGAAGCACTTGACACATTCGAATTGAGGTTGTGGCCAGGTCATTGAAGTTTCAAGGGGCATTTTGTCTCTTGTTCTGAAGAAGAAAGGTTTATAATAACTGTATAGAAGTGGGGCATAAAACACGTTTGGCAACGATATAATCAATATTAAGTAATACGTGGTCGAATCAAAATTTTTAGAGTGTAGTCTTATTAGAGCCAGAAGTTCCTTCAGTGTCTTTTGCATCTAGGAAGAAGTCACGGCGGCACTTGAGGATGTAGAAATGGATGTAAGGATTTCGAAGCAGTCTATAAAAACAATGTCTTGTAAATTCTGATCACAAGTAATAAATGAATAAAAACGTTTGAACACTTTCTATACAATACTTACATAAAACGAGGTTTTTGGGAATTACAGGCTTTCGAGGGGACTTTCTTGGGGTGGTAGTACGCGACCGAACTTTTGAAGGGTTGTGCGTAGACTGAGACTGATTCAGATCTTTATCATCTTCATATAGTTTTGAAATATTCTAGAAATAAACAAGAACTCCTATACATGATAGAAAAAAAAAAACATTTATTCTGAATATAATTATAAGTATAAAAATAGGAAATCAAAAATATTTTTTAAAAAAATTAGTTCCCTTTTAGGTGCCATTTCAAATACAATTGATTCAATTTCCTCAAAACTAGTGTGCGAATTTTTATAAAAAATTTAAATTCAACAATAATATAACAATTTATAATAAATTATAACTAATTCGCAAAAATATTCAAAATTTATGAAATAATTTTCAAAATATATCAATAAAAAATCTGAAATAAAAATAAAAATAAAAAAATTCATAAAAAATAACTAATAATAAAAAAAATAATTTAAAAGGTTTTACTACAGTATTTATTCAATACTGTAGCAGAACAACTGCTTTGTTGGGCGTTTTGGTCATTTTTGCCGATTTTTATAAAGGCCACGCGCACTTACGGTGTGGGCAAAATTTGCTCACATCAAATATATCCAGTGATAAGTTCGTGAGTTTTGCTTATTTTTTCAAAAAAAATTACACAACATTCTTCAACATGTCTCTGAGGAATACCTCCTAGAAGGAAAAGAAAATTGATAAAAAAAACTGAAAATTTGAAAAAAAAAAAAAAAAAAAGCTGTGGACCGAATTTACCCATGGCGTACGCGCGAAGGTTGTCAAAGGTTATAAATACGACAAATATCGAGTGTTAATTAATACCTTCGACAAGATACTTCCGATTATTTTTTTTTACAACTGGTAAACAAACCTAAAAATATGATTATTTACATCGCAAAATAATTTTAAATTTTCTCGCAAATTTTTAGATAATTTCCAAATTTGTAAAAAAAAAAAAAAAAAAAAAAAAAAAAAAATAAAAGAAAAACATATAAAATGAGCCTTCTAAAAGATTCGTATAATACTAATTTCAAGTTTCGTACATCTTCAAATTGAAAAGTCTAAGAAAAATCAGGAGAAAATGCTATATTGATTTATTAGAAATCAGTTTCTTTATTAGCAACTTCCAATTTTAAATTATAAGAAATTAAAAATCTTCATAGATCTATCTAATTTCTCTTTGCAAATTGCTTCGAAACCTTTTAATATCCCATGAACCGTTTATTTCACTTTCTAGAGTAATCAGAATCATAAAAATTATAGTGCATAATGGACTTTATTACCACCATACTAATTACAAGATATGAGAGAGAAATTGGTATGTCAATCTTCTACCAAGTGTTTAATAAGTTTGTCAAATTCACCTTCCAAATTTTCACTCTCTTTGGGATAATTTCAAATGGGGATTTTTATATCAATTATTGCAGTTGTCATCATTCATCATTTGTAAGAAATCCGAACAATTCAAAATAACCCTCTTCTTCTTCATTTTCAAATTCTTCGAGTCCAAAATCTTTTTTGAATTCTTCGGATTCTTCAGAATGATGACTTTCGCAAAATTTTCAATTTTTATTATTAATTTTCCTTTTTATGATTTGTTTTCAATTTTAACTGCAACAATCATATTGGAAAATATTTTTTAGGACAAATTTTTAGGATATTTGAGTGTGATTTTTTTACAAAATGGGCCTGGCAATGAAGGGCATGAAAGGAATATTTCTCTCGCAGACGAGAAGCTTACGATTAATTCCAACGTCTCGACTTTAGTTTTCATAACTAAAAAACTATTCGATCGCTGTCATTGAAGTTAGATTGATGATGACGGTGATTTAAACGAATTTCAAATAGTTTTTTTTTTAATGAGAATTCCATATTTTTTTTTTGTTATAGTCTACAGCATAGATAAACAAATCTTCCCTTACCTCCTTTACCAGCAGGTCAATGAACCTACAAAATTTTTTTGGGTCTCCATGAGATGTAAATGGTGGATAAACGATAGTGGATCTCATTTAAGCATTATATATAATGTTAATTAATTAGTATATTTCATAAAATTGTGTAAGTTGTAGCCATTCTCTTTGTGGTCGACAATACGCTGTGAACTTGTAAAAACTTGCACATAATGATATATATACCAATATCATCATGTTACACACATACGCACAGTAGAAATTCTTGTCAATTCTTGTCTCAGAGCTTGGCGTAAGACAGCGCATAAGATTGTACTTGCAATGACTTGTCATTCGTCAGTCAATAAATACAAATGTGCAAGACAAATACGTTAATTTGTTTACTGTCTTGAAATGGAAAGTGTTAAGTAAAATATTTTCAAAATATAATTGGGTAGTTAGGCATAACAATTAAGTGAATAAATGTCATTTTGTTTGGGAGCGGCGGAGAAAAGTAAGTACATTATTTTTTTTTATAAATTTTTCATTTGTACTCGAGTTAGCGAAGATAGGTTAATTACGGCTGATGCATGAAGAGGTTTTTTTGATGTTGCATTACATTAGAGATTTTTGATGGTTGCCATAAGCAGGGTTTTTATTTATCATTTAGGAAAAATCGTGAACGTGAAGCAAGTGAGGGGACAAAGGGATATTTCGCATTAGTCTGTTATAACTTTGCTATATATATATATATAATATATATTATATTATTATATATATATATTATTATATATATATATATAATATATATATATATATATATAGCAGTCCCAGAAGAACCACAATCCATATCTAAAAACTATTACAGCTACGGGCAAGAATACATTGCTGGAATACTGGCAAAATTTTAACGAGGAAACTGTTAAAAAAAAAAAAAAAAAAAAAAAATCATATCTCAAAACTATAAAAGCTACAGGAATGAAATACATTTTTTGGAATTCCTTATCATTTTGGTTCGATAATTAAAAAAATAATAAAAAATAAAATTTGAACATAAAAATTGGCTATTTTTTTTTGGGGGGGTGTGGGGATAATAGTAATATATATATAATATATTTTTTGTAAAGGTATTACAAGGCAATTTAGGGGGGTCGAGCCGACGGGGAACATAGGGGGGGACGTTATCCATACGTGGGGAGGGGCGGAGGAACCCCCGTGACACCCAAATACAAGAGCGGGGGTTTCGGAGCCTCCCCGAGGGGGGAATTAAGTCTACCCTCGTAGTTCCGCCCGGAAGGCGAGAGACCCGCTTCTGCATCGTGCGTGTATACTTGGGGTATTCTTAGTTAAAAAAAAAAGCAAATTTAATAGAAGTCTATTTATTTTAAGAGTA
Organism: Trachelipus rathkii; assembly: GCA_015478945.1. Lineage (NCBI taxonomy): Eukaryota > Metazoa > Arthropoda > Malacostraca > Isopoda > Trachelipodidae > Trachelipus > Trachelipus rathkii. The sequence continues at coordinate 284 of JABUQX010047449.1, read as the reverse complement.
ACGTATAAAAATTAATAGCCTAATCATATTATTAGCTATAATTATTACAATAAATTTTTTTTATTATTTTTATTTTTTTTTACATTTTCCTATCCAAATTTTACGAGGATTCAAAATATTTCCTTTTCGCTGTGCTATTGTAGTTTTTGAGATATATTTTTTTTTTATTTTTTACATTTTCCGCACTAAAATTGGACCAGCATTCACCATGTTTCTTTACTGGTAGCTGTTGTAGTTTTTGGAGATATGGATTGTGGTCTTCTAGAGGCTGACATATATATATA
>JABUQX010047448.1:62500-71394 GCA_015478945.1 Trachelipus rathkii | reverse complement strand
CATATATTGTTGGTATATGATACTAGCAATAAATGAAAATGGTAATAAGAAACATGAAATTTAAAAATATTAAAAATTAAATAATACAGTAAGAAATAACGTACATTTTGGACCTTATGATGGATAGATATGTGTTTTCTCGACTTTTTTTTTTATATATTGTTAGTATATGATACTAGCAATTAATTAAGATGCTGATGAGAAAGATACGAAATTTAGAAATATTAAAAATTTAATAATAAAGTGGGCAAAAATGTTCATTCTGCATGAGAGAAAGAAAACAGGATTTTAGTGCTAATACGTGAAAGAATTTAAGCCTTTAAGGTAACGTAAAAAATAATATTTATGGGTAAAATACTTTACATGTTTTATAAGCTAAACAATACCATAAGGTAGATGCATAGTAGGTTTCCTAAATGCATGGCAAACCGATCGCTGCTTGCAGACCCCCACACACACAAAAAAAAATTTTATTAATACTTAAATTTTTTTTTATTCAGACGGAAAGCACAGACTACTAATAATAATAGCAAAGACAGCTATATATATATATATATATATATATATATATATATATATATATATATATATATATATATATATATATATATATATATATATATATATATATATATATATATATATATATATATATATGTTTATATATATTGATAACTATATAGCTGTTTTACCGCATATAGCTGTTAAATATTTCAAGTTTTACCGCATCATATTTCAATAACCATTATTAAAAAACAAACCAAATTTAAAAAAAAAAATAAAATAGTAATAAAAACTTAGATTTTGCCCATTTGCTCAGGAATACAAAACTGAAAAAAAAATTTGAACAGATTATAGACACAAGCCTTATTTGGGCAAATGTGCGATTAAAACGCTTGAAATCCTTGAATGTTATTTCGGCATTTTTAATTTTATTCTCAAGAGACTTCCCTGTAAGAAGCTTAACAGAATTAAGTAAATTCTTATTATTTCATGTATTGCAATGTAGATTTTCATAATCTTCCATATCAAATTATCATAATATATATATATATATATATATATATATATATATATATATATATATATATATATATATATATATATATATATATATATATATATATATATATATATATATATATATATATATATATAAAAAAAAAATATATATATATATATATATATAATATATATATATATATATATATATATATTTAAAAGGCAAAAAAATCATTATTTAGGGTTATGAAAGTGTCATTCATACGACAACATTTAAAAAAGGAAGGGGATGAGAGAGAGAGAGAGAGAGAGAGAGAGAGAGAGAGAGAGAGAGAGAGAGAGAGAGAGAGAGAGAGAGAGAGAGAGAGAGAGAGAGAGAGAGAGAGAGAGAGAGAGAGAGAGAGAGAGAGAAGGAAAAAAAAGGGGTACAAATAACTTTAGTGTCGTTCAGTTGATTATCCCCATTGATTGGGAATGGTAGCGGGAGGGTTGAAGGATGGGTTAAGAATGTAAAGAGGGGGGTTGGCATCCACCTCCGCTTTTATTAAAGACCCCGAAATCGAATGCATTCAATACATATATAATAATAATGGCACAATGGCTGTGTGACTCATTCATTCCTCTCCGAAAGGGATTGTCAACGACGCTGACGGTGGCGATGACGAAGACGAGGAGGGGAGGGGGAGGGGGATGAAGAAGAGGGATTTCAAGAGCCGATGAAGAAAGGACCGTCAACCCCGATCCTCCGGCAAACCAAAGTACTTCACTCATATAATAAATTAATAAATCTTACGAAACATACACACACACATAAACATTATATATATATATATATATATATATATATATATATATATATATATATATATATATATATATATATATATATATATATATATATATATATATATATATATATATATATATATATATATATATATATATGGCAAAGATTTACTTTGTGGCCAGTACTCATATCTCAAGAAACTACAATAGCTACAGAAAGGAATACATTGCTGGATGCTGGTCCAATTTTAGTGCAGGAAATGTAAAAAAAAAAAAAAAAACTACAATAGCTACAGCGAAAAGATACATTTGGAATCCTGGTAAAATTTTAGATGGGAAAATAAAAAATAAAATTATTGTTAATAATTATATTAATGATTAGAGAGCCTATTAGAGACCTTTTATAAGTTACTCGTTAAAATAAATAGACTTTCTATTAAATTTTGCTTTTACTAAAAAGTAACTACAAGGGTATACCGCACCGATGGCAGGAGTTTGGGGTCTCTCGGCCTTCGGGGAACTACAGGGGTAGGACTAATTCCCCCCTCCGGGGAGGGTCCGGTTCCGCTCTTTGGTATTTGGGTGTCGCGGGGTTCCTCCGCCCCTCCCCTACAGGGTATGAAGAAAACGTCCCCCCTGTGTTCCACGTCGGCTCAGGCCCCCTACATTGCCGTGTAATATCACCTTTACAAATATAATATATATATATACTATGTCCCCTGCTCTAAAAAAAAAAGCCAATAATTATTTTATTTATTTATTTTTTTTAACATTACTAACTAAGATTTTACAAGGATTCCAAAAATGTATTCCTTTCTGCTGTAGCTACTATTGTAGTTTTTGAATATGATTTTTTTTTTAATTTCCTCAATAAAAATTTTGCAGGATTCCAAAAATGTATTCTTTTCGCTGTAGCTATTGTAGTTTTGAGATATGGATTAGACAAAGTAAATCTATATATATATATATATATATATATATATATATATATATATATATATATATATATATATATATATATATATATATATATATATATATATATATATATATATATATATATATATATATTGATATAGACCAACTTTTGATTTGATTTGGTAATCACCATCGCACCCACGATTAATGCTGCGGTAAATCGGAATACAATGGTGGAATGCTGGTCCAATTCTAGTACGGAAAATGAAAAAAAAAAAAAAAAAAATATATATATATCTCAAAAACTACAATAGCTACAGCGAAAAGGAATACATTTTGGAATCCTGGTAAAATTAAGAAAATGCTTTATACGGCACACTAGGGGGCTCGAGCCGATAGGGGACGGAGGATGTTTTCCATACCCCGTAGAAGAGGGGCGGAGAACCCCGCGACACTAATACCAAAGAGCAGGGTTCCGGAGACCCTCCCAGAGAGAAAATAATCCCTACCCGTAGTTCCCAGAGTAATTGACTCCACCATCGGGGCGGTATACCCTTGAGAATTACTTTATTAAAAAAAAAAAGCAAAATTTAATAGAAGTCTATTTATTTTAACGAGGAAACCAATAAAAAGGTCTCTAAATAGGCCTTTTACCATCTAAATAGGCCTTTTAATTATATTACTATTATTATTAACAATAATTTTTTTCTTTTTATTTTTACATTTTCCTATGAGGAAATTTTACAAGGATTCCAAAAATGTATTCCTTTTCGCTGTAGCAATTGTCAGTTTTGAATTTTTTTAAATTTTCGTACTAAAAAAAAATCTACCGAGAATGAGTTACTAACAATTAATAATTTTAAGATACAAAAGTTAATGTCCCCTTTAACTGACCATATATATATAATATAATATATATATATATATATATATATATATATATATATATATATATATATATATATATATATATATATACCATATATATAAATATATATATATATATATATATATATGTACCTAACTATGATATATATATATATGTATATATATATATATATATATATATATATATATATATATATATATATATATATATATATATATATATATATATATATATATATATATATATATATATATAATGGTATGTTACTATGTTATATAAAAGGAAGTTGGAAATGATAAAAACAAATAAGAATGACTCTGCATACAAAACAAAAAACAAAAACAAATACAAAACTAAAAAAATAATAATAATATAATAAAAAAAAAGTCCCATCTAATAACTAAATCTAATACCGTTACCTTAGGCCTATTCTTTAAAAAAAAAAAAAAAAAATATTTTTGACCATTTTCGACCATATTTTTTCCCTTTTTAATAACATTTTAGTGCCTACCTCTCCTTACCCCCAAACCAACCCCACCTTTGAAAATAAAAAATAATATGAAAAAATAAATAATGAAAAAATTAATTTAATAAGAGGCAAACGAAGAAAAAAGTTGAGCTCCAGTTTTTAATTTATTATTATTATTATTATTATTATTATTATTATTATTATTATTATTATTATTATTATTATTATTATTATTATTATTATTATTATTATTATTTTTATTATTATTATTATTATTATTATTATTATTATTATTATTATTATTATTATTATTATACATACATACTCGTGTGATGATATTAAAAATGTAATTACTAAACTACTACTACTACTACTACAAATAATAATAATAATAATAATAATGATAATAATAATAATAATAATAATAATAATAATAATAATAATAATAATAATAATAATAATAATAATAATATATATTGTGCAATTGTTTTAGAAATGTCCTGCTCATTTTAGAAACAGGTCCCATTTTTTAATTATTATTTTTTCAGTATTTTGTTAGGAAATGACGTTAATAGTAAATTAAATTGGTAACAAAAAATATTAAAATACTAAAAATATTAAAAAAATAATTTAAAAAATTTAACATTTAAATTTAAAATTAATATCGTATGTTTGCAGGGGAACCTGGGGGAGAGAACAATTCTCCTCCCCCAAAGCGGAGGGACCTAGTACCCAGCATATCATACATGTACAGTAGTAGTCTTGGTTTATACGGGGTTATTGCCTTAGTTTTAATAAACCCGAAAAATGCGCCCCCATTTTAGCCATTACAATAAATTGTCATGTTGAGGTGATTTTCGGGCATTTCTTCTCAAATGGAATAGCTGAAAGGGTCAATTTTCTGCCACTCAGTCAATCACCAATCGATAAATAAATATGGAAGCGATTTTGAAATTTAGTTTAATTTATTATGGATGTTCTTACCATTTGAATTTACATATTAGCATCATTTTCTAACAAACTAATAAAAAAAACGTTTCCTAAAACCGAACAGGTCCAAATTTCATTGATTAAATAAGGATAACAGCCTCGAGTATATTAAGATGAAACTTTCCGTAACGAAACCTTATACCTAACGTGGTCTAAAAGCACTTCCATTCCATTACTATTATCATTTCATCTGAGAAACAAATATGTATCAAAATGATTATCTCTAAATGAAGTCAAATATTTAAGCTTGAGGAAAATTTTCAATATCTTATCTTTCTGGGGATAGGTGTAGACTGTAGACGGGGGGAGGATATTAATGACAGTGGCACATACCCTAAACCCAAATAGAAATAAAATATGAAAATAATATATAGGATCTTCTCCGATGACAAACATTCGTCAAAATCTTAAAATATTTTTATGTCTCCATGAAAAGAAAATACTAGAGGCATGTATGAAAAAATTTCAGCTAGGGGAAACTAAATTAAAGAACGACATACCGTACCCTATCAGTAGAGAATGAGCACAGCAGTTAAGTCTGTGGTTTTAGAGAGCTTCAGAGAGAAAGGAAGATATGTATATATATATGTGGAAAAACAAACCACGTGATCAGTCTCCAAAAACAAATGAAGAGGTATGCAGCTAGGAAAATCAGTGCCACTGTAATGGCGATTGTACTGTAAATGGCGATTGTATAAGGTGAATGATACAACAGTTCAAAAATTAGGGAAATAAATTGGAGAGAGTCAGTGAGAATGGAGAAGAAAAAAAACTAAAAAAAAACCTAAACCCTAAAAAAAAAAAAAACTAAACTCCACGCGCTCAAAAACAACTATATAAAAGAGGAGAACCCTATAGATATGCAATCATTTTTAAATGAAAAAATAAAGCAGCTAACCCTTCACTTCAAACTACCATCATCGTTTTTACAAAAATACCAACAGAAATAAACCTTAAAAACCTATAGAATATATATTAAGAAACATTTTTGCTTGTTTCTGTTGCGTGGAATTATTAAAGTCATCTATTATATCAACCAAATTATTTCTAAACTTTTCTTTTTATAGCGTCTTATCAAGCTTGGATAATATTTATCACACAGAGAAACAAAATGGAAAAGAAAAACGATTAATTTTAGATGGAATAAAGCCACAATAGGGAAGAAAAAAAAAGATCAAAGGCTTATATATATATATATATATATATATATATATATATATATATAATATATTATATATATATATAAAATAAAAATTAATATTTTTATATTTATGATATATATATATATATATATATATATATATATATATATATATATATATATATATATATATATATATATATATATATATATATATATATATATATATATATATTATATTTAATAAATTGCCCATAAAAATCTTAGGATGAACACAATTTGAATGTTAGCTTTAATAAATTAGTACATTGAGCAAACAAATTTTATAAATTATAAATAAAATTATTGAACAAAACACAACACTAGCTTTCGCCGAATATATACGGCCTCTTCAGGTGAAGTTTTGACTGACTGTGAGCGAGTCTCTAATTGATGCATTTGGTGCTGAGTATTTTTTTCTTTTTTAGGAGGTTGTTATTTTTTCTGAAATCTTCTTATAGTATTTTGTGTTTTTCATTATTGTATTCTGTAAACTATCTATGTACATTTCACCCTGAATTTTGTTGAAGTTGTTGCTATTTTTTATACAAAAAGATTCGGTCATTTTGCGTTTTTTGTTGTCTGATGCGTAGATGATAGGTTCCATTCCATCTATATTGATTCTGTGGTTTTGATTTCTTCTGTGGTGGGTTAGAGCTGAATTCTGTTTATCGGTTACCAGATCATCCTTGTGTTGGTCTCTTCTTCTTATGAAATCAATCGTCTCTCCTATGTAAATATCTGTACAGTTGTTACATGGAATCTTGTAGATGCATTGTGATTTTTCGTAGTTTTTAAATTTATTTGGTTTCATAACTTTTTTTAGAGGTAGGGTGTTAGATGGAGTTAAGATTAAGTTTTTTGGTAAAAGTTTTTTTATATATGGGATTACTGGATAGGGGACTGGTAAATAGGTCAAATTATTTTGGTTATCATTAATGTCATGTGTGCTGAAAAATTTCTTTTTTGCTTTTTTTAATGCTTTGAGTATTATATGTTCAGGGTATTGTAAATTTTTAAACGTTTTGAATTCAGCTAACAACAAACGCAAAATGACCGAATCTTTTTGTATAAAAAATAGGAACAACTTCAACAAAATTCAGGGTGAAATGTACATAGATAGTTTACAGAATACAATAATGAAAAACACAAAATACTATAAGAAGATTTCAGAAAAAATAACAACCTCCTAAAAAAGAAAAAATACTCAGCACCAAATGCATCAATTAAAGACTCGCTCACAGTCAGTCAAAACTTCACCTGAAGAGGCCGTATATATTCGGCGAAAGCTAGTGTTGTGTTTTGTTCAATAATTTTATTTATAATTTATAAAATTTGTTTGCTCAATGTACTAATTTATTAAAGCTAACATTCAAATTGTGTTCATCCTAAGATTTTTAGGGCAATTTTATCAAATAAATATGAAAATATTAGAAGTTTAAAGCTAATTTAGTCAACTATATATATATATATATATATATATATATATATATATATATATATATATATATATATATATGTATATATAAATATCTTTATTATATATATATATACCTATATACTTATATATATATATATATATATATATATAGGCAATTTCTTAGATAAGCAGGCAATAAAAAGTACCTGAACATAAAACGTACTAAAATGTTGCTAGAGATTTATAATTAACGTACTGAAGCAAAATTATTTTAAAAATATGTACTACATATATATATATATATATATATATATATATATATATATATATATATATATATATATATATATATATATATATATATATATATATATATATATATATATATATATATATATATATATATATATATATATATACCGATATATATATATATATATATATATATATGTAATAAAAACTGACATCATGTAACTTTCGAGAAAGGCAGCAGCACCTACAGTGCTGATTTGGAATCAGCAAAAAATTTTAAGAATGGGTTTTAATTTTTTTTTTTTTTTTTTCATTTATATTTTAAAATGGGTTTTAGTTTTTTTCATTTATATTTTAAGAATGGGTTTTATTTTTTATTTTTTGCATATATATATATATATATATATATATATATATATATATATATATATATATATATATATATATATATATATATATATATATATATATATATATATATATATATATATATATATATATATATATATATATATATATATATATATATATATATATAACTATATATATATATATATATATATACTTATATATATATATATATATATAGTAATATTATATAAATTTATTTAATATTTATTATAGTAATGCCTTAGTAAATTAGATGGTCAAGAAGGAAATCACTTGAGGGATTTAGCATATAATATAATTTGTTTTTTATTTTATATTATACTAAATCTCAAGTGTTTCCCTATCGATAACACTAAAGTATTGCACAATTAATATATATATATATATATATATATATAACAATAACCTTATATATATATATATATATAGGAAGTCTATCATATATATATATATATATATATATATATATATATATATATATATATATATATATATATATATATATATATATTTATTTTATTTTATATAAGAGCTCTTTAGATGTCATTACTTACAACTGTGTCAGTCAGTAACAATAATGTTGACACTAAAGACAAAA
>JABUQX010047448.1:45000-57500 GCA_015478945.1 Trachelipus rathkii | reverse complement strand
ATAATTCTTCACTTTAATCTTTATAGTAAAATAATTAAATTATCAAAGAATTAATTAAAAGTTTTCACCAAAAATATGAGAGAGAGAGAGAGAGAGAGAGAGAGAGAGAGAGAGAGAGAGAGAGAGAGAGAGAGAGAGAGAGAGAGAGAGAGAGAGAGAGAGAGAGAGAGAGAGAGAGAGATAGAGATAGAGATAGAGATAGAGATAGATAGATAGATAGATAGATAGATAGATAGATAGATAGATAGAATTACACCCAAAATGTAATTTTCAGCAAAGTGAGCTAGATACACAAAGAAGCTACATTCAAAAGAAGAAGAAAAATGGCAACCTAAATATATCTGAGGTCAACATAACCATCGAGCCATTGAAAACATCAAAGTAACTAGAAAGAAACATGATTATAAAGAGGCTCGATGTACTTGAAGAAAAAAAAACATTAAAAATACATTTAAAATAAATAAATAAATAAATAAATATATAATAATAATAATAATAATAATAATAATAATAATAATAATAATAATAATAATAATAATAATAATAATAATAATAATAATAATAAATTCCTAAAAGAAAATAACTAAAAAGTAAGTTACGTTTCCACGCTTGACCTGACCCGATTTTTTGTCAAAGCGTAGCGTATTTATGATCTCTCTCTCTCTCTCTCTCTCTCTCTCTCTCTCTCTCTCTCTCTCTCTCTCTCTCTCTCTCTCTCTCTCTCTCTCTTCTTTTCTTTATTTTTGGTGCAATAAATTTAAAAAAATAAAAAGATGAAAAAAAAACAATAAAATATAAAGAGAATATCGAACATTAATAATAATAATAATAATAATAATAATAATAAAAATAATAAAAATAATAATAATAATAATAATAATAATAATAATAATAATAATAATAATAATAATAATAATAATAATAATAATAATAAGCTCCCCAGAAATGAGGGTGGGATTCGCAAACATGTACAAGAAACAAAATAGCAAAGCAGAAAAAGAAAGACCCCCCCCCACTCAACAGCCTCCCCTCATAACCTTAAGTGAGAAATCGTCAAGGCCAAAATCTACCCTGAAACTTCACAACACCATTACAGTCACACACTATGGTATTTCGTCAACCACAAGGTTCAACCCCTAGGCTAGGCCCAAAACATGGGCCATGTCAAGGTTTAACCCCTGGGCCATGCCCCCCACACAAAACCCTGTCATTGATTCCTATTATGAACCAATCCTCTTCATCGTGCTAAATTCACATACTCTTCCTTTACACATTCTCTAGCTGACTGAATTCACTTTTTCTTTGATCTCCCAGACAGTTGATTGATTTCGAAACATAATCACCTCTACACACCCGTTTAACCAACCGACTACCGTCCTTTCCGTATGACCAAACTATCTTAATATATTCTCACTTATTCTCTCATCCACGCCTTTCTTCACACCACACAGCTTACTAACACGCTCTTCTTCATTTTATCAATTCTTCTCACAACTAACACGCTCCAAAAATTATAATTAACCATCTGAACAGATCTATAGATCTAACCATCTTATTCCACACCGCAGCTTAACTACTATACATTAACAAAGGTAACAACATACCCTCATACAAAACCCTAGCGCACTCAAATGGCACCAGACACCTCCCTACCATCCTCAACTTTTCTACTACACTCGGCATCATCCGTTCCCTTTTCGTCCAACATATAGCCGAAATACTAAAACTACGATACTTGTTCCAATATGATTTCACATTGTGGACTCTCCTCACCCACCACCACCATAATCTTACTCTTATCTATTTACTTTCAAACCCCTCCTTTTGCACAACCTGCCAAACCCCTTTACCAATCCTCTCAAACTTTGTTCAGATTCGCCACACAAAACCGTCTTTTCTCTCTCATTTGCTTCAATGTAAAATTTATCTACACATTCTCTACCACTTCTAAATGCATCTTGTTCTTCAACAATTAGACCCTCAGTCATTCAACGAACTCCTTCAACCAATATATCAGGATATATCTTCCCAACAGCACTCAATAAACTAATTCCCCTATAGTTTTTACACTTCCCCCTTATCACCTTTACCATTATACAAGGGAACTATCACTAGTCTCATCTAGTCCTCCGGAACTATACCCTCCACAAAAGCTTTGCTACACAAGTTCCATATCCAATCAATGAAAATCTCACCTCCATTCTTGATCATTTCACCGGTAATTTCATCTGTACTTGCTGATTTGTCATTCTTCAACTTTCTCACTCTATCTATTATCGCCTCCCTACTAATTACCTCGTCCTCAAAATACCTAATTCTTTTTACACCATCAAACAAACATACATTCACTATCACCGCATAATCACTGGCATTGTTGTGCAGGGAACATTCTATGAAGATTGGCCTTACTCTCTTTCTTAACCTTTCGCACCACTTTCCAGATTCCCTTGTAAGACCCCATTCATCTTCCCTCCAAAAAACAACATAATGATCTGATATTCCCAACCCCCTCACTGATATAATATCCATCTTCTTAGACACCAACACAAAATCAATCATACTCTTCACTTCGAAACCATCTGTACCTACACCAACTCTCGTATACTTATGGATAATTTTGTGTTTGAAAAAAGTATTTCTTCCACACATACCTCACTCTCCTCACAGAAATTAATCACCTTCCAACCGCTCTCATTTTCTCCCGCAACCCTAAAGGCACCTGATATACCATCCCTCTTTCAATCAACTATCCAAGCAGTCTAGTCGCCAAAAAAAAATTATTCTGAAACTCTTTCCATCCAAAATAGCATACAGACTGTTAAAGTCTCACTCTCCTCAACATCACTCTCAGATGAGCCATATGCTACAAATACAACCACACATAATTTAACGTTCTCAAACTTAAATTTAGTAAACAGTATTCTAGTACACACACGAACAAAATCCACCATGGCGCTATGCCACAAGTCTGTCATCAAAATCGCAACTCCTTCTCTCATTCCCTTCCACTCCAACACACAACATTACACCCCACACCACTCATATTCACCACTTCCTTTCATATTTGTTTCAATCACAGAAAGTAGATCAAATTTACCCTTTCTAAATACATCCATCACCTCTCTCCACTTCTAATAATAATAATAATAATAATAATAATAATAATAATAATAATAATAATAATAATAATAATAATAATAATAATAATAATAATAATAATAATAATAATAATAATAATAATAATAATAATATTGGTGGCTGCTATTTTTATTATTTCCTTAAATAAATTTCGGAATAATAATAATAATAATAATAATAATAATAATAATAATAATAATAATAATAATAATAATAATAATAATAATAATAATAATAAATGGAAAAATAAATAAATTATTTTTTCCGACAATTATGATATATAGAGATGAAAAATAAAAAGTAAAAACATGTTTTAAAAAGTATTAAGTTATTAAAAGACGTTCTTCATCACGTGATCCACAAAAATAAAAATTTCGCAAAATATTTTTTTTCCTCCGTTAAAAACGAGTGTCGGACCAGAGAGAGAGAAAAAAATTTTCGTCCAATCCATCTTGATTTTTGTCAAGGAAAAGGTCAGCTATGGGAGAGAGAGGGAGAGGGAGATGGAGTGGAAGAGGAAGAAGGGTTAAAGAGAAAGTGAGGAGAGAAAGATGGAGGGAGAGAAAGGGAAAAAGTGAAAAGAGAGCAAAAGGGAAGTAGAAAGAGGGAGGTAGAGAGATAGTGAGGAGAAAGAGGGAGGTAGGAGAGATGGGAGTGTGGAGCAAAAGGAAGGTAGAGACAGATGAGAGCAAGAAGGAGAGGAGAGAAAGGTGGAGTGAGAGAAAGGGAGAAAGTGAAGAGAGAGCAAAAGGGAGGTAGAAACAGAGGAGAGCAAGAAGGATGTAAAGAGATAGGGGAGAAAGAGGGGGTGTGGAGCAAAAGGAAGGTAGAGAAGAAGAAGAAGAAGAAGAAGAAGAAGAAGAAGAAGAAGAAGAAGAAGAAGAAGAAGAAGAAGAAGAAGAAGAAGAAGAAGAAGAAGAAGAGAGAGAGAAAGAAAGAGAAGACGAAGAAAGAAGAAGATTTTTTTTTTTTTTTGAGAGAGAGAGAGAGAGAGAGAGAGAGAGAGAAGAATCGTATCACTAAATATTTAAAAAAGTAAAGCTGAAAGAAAAAATATATATATTTATATGTATATATATATATATATATATATATATATATATATATATATATATATATATAATATATATATATATATATATATATATATTATATACTTATATATATATATATATATATATATATATATATATAATATATATATATATATATAAATAAAGCTAAAGAAAAATATAAATATTTATATATATATATATATATATATATATATATATATATAAAGATTCTTCACATCTATTTTACCTTTTTATTTAAAAAAAAAAAAGTTTACAAATATATATTGAATGAAATCTAATTTGGACATTGAGGTACGACCCCCCTGCCCTCCTCTCCCGAAATTAATTAAACAACCAAACTTTTCGATGGCTTGAGTCCCTTAATTTAAATTTACAAGAATAATAAAAAACAAAAATAAACAATAAACAAAGCAAATCAAGTATATACAGTATATTAATAGAAATTAGGAAAACATAATGTGTGGTTCGTGAAGATTTTCTTAGGTTTGGCGGCTGTGGAAGGCACAAAGGGAGAATTTCTAGTGGAGGCAATAACGACGAAGGATGAAATAAATAGGGGGGGACTTTGTGATTGGACAACGACATGATAGTGCAGCTGTAGCAGCAATGAAAAAAAAAAGAAACTTTAAAAGGTGTTGAAGCTATGTAAAATATTTACCGGCATTGTATGTTTACTGCTGTTCACATTACTGTGAAGTACAACACATTTAAAAACTTTATTTATTGACATAAGGAAAATAAATGGGCTCTATTTTATTTTACCAAGGTGGACAACTATGTTAGTTTAAAAAAAAAAAAAAAAAAAAAAAAAGGAAATATTTGAACCGGGACAAAATGGACAAAACTGAGACACGAATGTGTTTAAACAAGGTGGGTGGAAAGTGGAAAGTTACCACGGATTGTTAAGAATTTAGAGAGAAGGTTTTTAAAATAATTGTTGAAGCTTTTAGAGGAGCTAGAGATGAATCAAAATATTGAACTTTCTTCAAAAAACAAAACAACAAAAAAACAAAAAAATTTATTTTTGAAATCTGTAATCACGAGCAAATTTCTTATAAATTCAATTATTACTGCAACTTTGATCTCATTTACACTTCCATTATGTACTACTTTGCAATCTCTATCATTAGTAACAACTGCTCTTAATCATACTAAAAATGTGATGAATGTTTTGAAAGATTTTCGAGCAAACATCGATGAAAAATTTTCTACCATTTTCCAAGTTGCAACAAAAACATCTGCTTTCTGTTAATGAAAAAAAAAAGAGAGAGAGAATTCCGCTTGTCAGAAACAATATAAAATCAAAAGACTTATATAAAAGCAAATTACTATTCCTTTACTTGATGATTTTTCAAACCAGTTAGAGAACAAGTTCGCGAGTCATATATTCATTCTTAACAATCTTAGTAAAGTCGTTATATCTAGGCCCTATATCTTTATTATATCTATATTATATCTATATCTTTATTTTTACGAATTTTGTAAATAAATTTCATCTATACTGTCAAATCTGGATAGTTAAAGATTTTAGCATCTATCTCACTCGTTGACAACATTCACTCCAGAAAGATAATGTCTAAACTGAAAAACGATTCAAAACATACTTTCTCAATTCTAAAGGAGGAAGGACAAAGAGAATCTTCTTTAATGAGTATTCATCATAGATACACAATATAAATGGAGGAAGTTATCAATCAACTTGCAGTTACTTAAAAAGAGAGAGAATATTTTTCAAATTCAAACTTTTTTTTTTTTTTTTTTTTTTTTTTTTTGTATTTTAAAATTGTTATCAATGATAGATTATTTTATTTCTTTATATTCAAGAAAAGATTATATATATATATATATATATATATATATATATATATATATATATATATGTTCATGTGTTTGTAAATGCATATATGTATATATATATATATATATATATATATATATATATATATATATATATATATATATATATATATATATATATATATATATATATATATATATATATATATATATATATATTTATATATATATATATATATATATATATATATATATATATATATATATATATATATATATATATATATATATATATATATATATATATATATATATATATATATATATATATTAGTGATGGGACGATTAATCGTCATCGTCATCGTCATCGGCAAAAATCGGCATATTTTTTTAAAATCGTCATCGTCATCGGCAAATTTCGCCGATTATTTTGCTGCTTAATTGAACAAATATTAAGAATTTTGAATAATATTAAAAAACAATAATAATAATAATAATAATAATAATAATAATAATAATAATAATAATAATAATAATAATAATAATAATAATAATAATAATAATAATAATTATATATATATATACATATATAATTATATATATATATATATATATATATATATATATATATATATATATATATATATAATAATAATTTTTTATATACTATATATATATATATATATATATATATATATATATATATATATATATATATATATATATATATATATATATATATATATATATATATATATATATATATATATATATATATATATATATATATATATATATATATACTCTTTAATTTATCTTTTTATATTTATATATATATATATATATATATATATATATATATATACCGTATATATATATATACCCATTTTGCTTATGGTATGTATGACATTCCAGTGCCTAATGGTTCGCCTTTCTGTTATGCGTTCATATCCACACTCATCCCCTCCAGACAACCTATCATATACACATACTTATATCCACACCTCTTCTAGACAACATCTTACAGACATCCCTATCACTTATACCCATACGTGTAGGGAGAAAAATTGCCCACATCGTATGTCTTGCTACGTGTCGTAGAAGGCGACTAGGGACGGTGGTAGTTAGGTTGGCTGCCTACCACTTATCTTTTGCCAGGAATGCTGATGCTTCTCGGAGAAGGTCGTGATCGCAGTAAGCGCCCTTCTATCCTTCGACGAAAATGTATGAATCGTATCTGTATATGAAATGTCAGAGGAATAAATGTTGAGGAGATGAGGAGAGAGGTGATGGATGTATTTAGAAAGGAATAAATTGATTTGCTCGCTGTGACTGAAAGAAGATGAAAGGAAACGGTGAAAATGAGTGGTGTGGTGTGAAATGTGTTTGTGTTGCTGTGGAAAGGAATGAGAGGGGGATAGAAGGATTTGCAATTCTGATGAGTGAGTTGTGGTAGAGAGCTATGGTAGATTTTGTGTGTGTAAGTACTAGAAGTCTAAAGGTTAAATTTAAGTTTGAAAAGGTCAAAATTTGTGTGGTTGCGACATATGGTTCATCTGAGGGTAATGTTGAAAAGAGTGCGATTTTCTGGGATAATCTGAATGATGTTTTGGATGGGGGGAATAGGAGATTCAGTTCATTTGCCACATATCTGCCCATTCAAGGATTTTTTTTTTACAGTTGTCACCACCACTCACGGGCAGAGCCCTATTCAAGGAGGGGGTGTAGTACTCTCAAAAGTTCACCCTCTAGCGCAAATTACGCATATGAGCACAGACGCAGGCTTTAAAGTGAGAAGATTAAATTCAGTAGGAAATACAGAAGATGGAAGAGAACTCCACAAAACAGAGGTGGTGGGAAAGAAGGAAGCACCACAGCAAGCTAGCCTGGAGTTACCAATGTCAACACAATACTCGTGCGCAGATACAGCACCTATTGTGCTACGAAGGCGTCGTAAAGGTGGTGGTACGCGAGTGATAAGTTCCCTCGAGCACTTGCCGCTGTGGTACCTATAGGATAGAGATAAAGCACCAACATCGCCTCGCAAAGATAGAGGGTCAAGTGAACTGGAAAGTACAAAACAGTTTATAAGCCTTTTTGCCGTTGACTCGACCCTGTCCAAAAGCCGGGTGAAACCAGAGCCCCCCCCCCCAGATATGAGAGCAGTACTCCATACATGGGCGGATGAGACCTTTGTATAGCAGAGCAACTGAGAAAAGGAGGAAAGTCTCAGTCTAAACACAACTTCCAGTTCTTTGAGGCCTCCCTAGCAATCGTTGTGATGTGAGGTTTCCAAGACATTTTTTTGTTCATGTTAAGGCCAAGGATGTTTATATTGTCAACAGGGAGACGACAGAACCGTCGAAAGAGACAGAAAAGTTAGAAGGTATTTTGGAGAAGGAGATTTGTAAAAGTTGGGTTTTTAAAGAATTGAATTTCACAAAGTTATTTCTATCCATCAGCGAGAATAAAATCGGAAAGATTAAGACGAGAGGCAATTCTAGAAGTAAAAGTGGGAGTAGAATTGATATGAGTTAAAGAATGAAGGGTCGAGTCATCGGAATACGAGTGGATAGAGTTAGAGGTGCAGGTGAGAAGATCATTAATGAAAAGTAGGAATAAAGTAGGAGATAAGACAGAACCCTGAGGAACACCACTATTGACAGAAAAGAAGAAGAAGTCGCCCCATCAGCAACAGCCGATATTGAGCGATTTGAAAGAAAGCTAGATATAAGTAAGCAAAGAGAAGGAGGAAACCCAAAGGAGGGGGAGCTTGGAGAGCAGTGACGCGTGCCATACTCGGTCAAATGCTTTGGATATGTCTAGCGCCACCACCCAATTCTCCCCGTAGTCCCTAAGAGCGAAAAACCATAAATCGGTTAGATAGGAATGTATATCGCCAGTAGACTTCGTGCAGCGAGAGCCGTACTGGCGATCGGAGTGAGTTTCCAGATGATCTAAGAAGTGAGTTGAGAAGGGTTTCAAAGATCTTAGATAGAATACAAGTGAGAGCTACAGGGCGATAGTTAGAAGGATCAGAGCGGCTTCCTTTTTTCGGAATAGGTTGGACATGTGAGAGCTTCCAACACTGAGGGAGGGAAAGTGCTAGTATTGAGACATAGAGAATATAGTTGAGCGAGGGGCCGAAGAGATTAGCCTTTTCAGTTGGAGAATTAGCAACACAATGATCAGATCGAATAAGAGGAGGAAAGGCAGATTTACAGAAGTTGCTAGAGATGAAAGATTTGTCAGTAGGAGAACCAAGGAGGTTAGCGCACTTTGATGAAAGCCAGCTTTGCTCGTCGAAGAGTATCCCTGCAACGATTTCTAGCTGAATGAAAATTGGCGAGAGTGATAGGAGAACGAGAATTTTTCCACTCCCGATACGCACTGTCTCTAGCCTGAATGGCCAGAGAATAAGCACGATCGAACCATGGATTATGAGGAAGAAAGATTTAGTTTTAGAAGGAATGAATGAGGAAAGGAAAATTTAGCTGAAGAAGGAATGAACCTGCTCATCCCATCAACGATTACAGCTCCCTCCTTATCTTTTAAATCTTTATACATCCATCATTATTCCTTATTGAGGTAGCCAATTTGCTATCATCTGCAAACTTGGAAACCTTACATTTAAGTCCCTGGTCTAAATATTTTATACATGTATGAGGAACAGCCACTTGACCTAAGAAATCGTTACGGACCACAAACATGTCTCCTCGTTTCCATTAATAAATACTTTTCATTTTCATTGATTAACTATTATTATTATTATTATTATTATTATTATTATTATTATTATTATTATTATTATTATTATTATTATTATTATTATTATTATTATTATTATTGTTATTATTATTATTATTATTATTATTTTTTTTATTATTATTATTATTATTATTATTATTATTATTATTATTATTATTATTATTATTATTATTATTATTATTATTATTATTATTATTATTATTATTATTATTATTGAGATATGAATCAAAGGATACGATCCCTTCATAATATCTT
This sequence comes from Trachelipus rathkii, assembly GCA_015478945.1. Taxonomy (NCBI): domain Eukaryota; kingdom Metazoa; phylum Arthropoda; class Malacostraca; order Isopoda; family Trachelipodidae; genus Trachelipus; species Trachelipus rathkii. Next base: position 47,466 of record JABUQX010047448.1, on the reverse strand, counting down.
AAAATTAAACCAATATTTCCTAACTCTTCAATATATATATATATATATATATATATATATATATATATATATATATATATATATATATATATATATATATATATATATACAGTATATATATATATATATATATATATATATATATATATATATATATATATATATATATATATATATATATATATATATATATATATATATATATATATATATATATATATATATATATATATATATATATATATATATATACTATATATATATATATATATATATATATATATACAGGGTTCACACTAAAATTTTGAATTTGATTTCCCTGACTTTCCCTGACTTTCCCTGACCAAATCTGCAAATTTTCCCTGACCAGCGTGTTCGTTATTTTTGGTGTATAAAATATCTATTAATCATTATTGCAGCCTATTTACTCAGTTCATACATTAAATTATTGAAAATTTACTTTAGAAATTGTTCATCATCATGGATGAATTTAAAAAAATATTTTTTTTTAGTAATCAGCCTATACCTTACCCATAGCCGTCCAAAGCACTCCTTTTTTATTTTTTCAAAAGAAAACAGTTTTATTTATACAAAAAGAAAATAAATTAAAAGCTTACATTAATAGCCTAGGTGAATAGCGTCCACTGTAATCACAAAAGTTCTAAATGGGGAGATTTAGATTAACTTTTTCTTCTCAAGCATTTGAATTTTTGATTTTATAGCATCTTCTTCTGTTAAAGCTTTCAGTTTTAACATCTTTCTCTGCTCTTCAAGTTTATTGATCTGTATGGATAATATTCTTTTTTCAACCTTTTTATTCTCTTCTTTTTCTTTCTGTTTTGACTCTTTGAGATGTTCTTCATATCTCCTATGGGCAGCTCTTACATTTGTCAACATTTTTTGAGTGATAGGAACTTTATGAATACTTTCATGAGATCTTATAGCATTGTGCACTGTTCTTTGAGAAATCAGACTATGTTCTTTCAGATTCTCCACTAAAATTGCTTAATTTATAGAAAACCCTCCTTCCACTGTCGCATTTCCATGCGAAAATATCAGTCCTAATTTAATGCCACAATTCCGCATAACATTGATTCTCAGGTGCTATAGAAGAAAAAAAAACTCATCAAGTCTCTTAGAAGGACAATCACCATCCAAAAATATTTTGAATTTTAATTCAAGGGTAGAATGAGCTTCACTGCAAAGTAGAGTATAGTGCTTTTTCTTTCTCAGCAACAGAATCTGTGATTCAGTTATTGGTGTACAATGCCTCTAGCAATAAATCAAATCTTTGTTTCCCTTGTTCTGGCTGATGAAAAACTATACTAGGATCCAATGATGAGAGCCATTGGACAGGCTTGTACTTCAGAGGATATCTTTCTAATATCTTTTCTGTCATTTTGATTTGCACAGTCTGGCATTCAAGTTTGTCATGTAAATCTAATGCAAAAAGCTTAGTTGTTGGTTGAAAGGCATTTTACTGGACTTTAGAAATCTTTCCATAATATTAAGTACGAGACATTGTAAATCTGTGAACAGAAATGAACCAAGGTTCAGTTTGACGTCCAACCACTGGTCGTTAAAGTTGTTTTTTTTGCTTGAAGTCATTTTATAAAAAAATAATAAATACCTTCAACTGCACAAAAATCAAAAATCCCTTCGTCAAACCTCAAAAAAAAAACACCTCAAAAAGTATAATTCCCTAAAAAGAAAAAGATATAAACAGATTAAGTCTTAAGTCATACAGTCTAAAACACATCCATATACCAATCACCTTCAATCGGAAGGATGAACTTGGAACAACTTCTACGAACAGAATAGGAAGAATAGTAGGTAATAGTGAACTAAAAATAGAAAGAAACAGGATAGAAGTAGATTTATGGAATGTCGTTCCTCGCCCATCCTTTTCATTCACTTATCAAATACATCTCTCATTCCACAATTATACAGTAAGGAAAAAAAATATATCAAAAATATGTAACTTGGTCCATGGATCATTCTTCATATGTTTGGAAATTTTAAAATTTCCCTGACTTTTTATGACTTTTTTGGAATTTCCCTGACTTTCAGCATATTTTAAAACGTTTCCCTGACTTTCCCTGACCAATTTTTTTCCCTGACTTTCCCTGACTTTCCAGAAAGTGTGAACTATATATATATATATATATATATATATATATATATATATATATATATATATATATATATATATATATATATATATATATATATATATATATATATATATATATATATATATATATAATATATATATATATATATATATATATATATATATATATATATATATATATATATATATATATATATATATATATATATATATATATATATATATAGAGAGAGAGAGAGAGAGAGAGAAATTTTAAAATAGTTTTTTTTCAATTAATCGTCATCGTCATCGTCATCGGCAAAATTTGCTCTAATCGTCATCGTCATCGGCAT
>JABUQX010047448.1:0-35000 GCA_015478945.1 Trachelipus rathkii | reverse complement strand
TTATTGTTATTATTGTCGATATAACCGTTTCATTATTTTTATAAATTTTTGTTTGGTCGTAAATACTAGTTGATATCTACTTCTCATTTGTAAATGTTATTAAACACCTAATCCATTACTCAGAGACCTTTAATTAATAAAGAAATATATATATATATATATATATATATATATATATATATATATATATATATATATATATATATATATATATATATATATATATATATATATATATATATATATATAGTGTGTATATATATATATATGAATACTCATATACAGTGTAAATTATATATATATATATATATATATATATAGCAGTTATATATATATATATATATATATAGTATATATATATATATAGTATATATATATATATATATATATATATAAGAGTATCGGCCAGCCTCTAGAAGAGCCACAATCCATATCTCAAAAACTACTACAGCTACCGGAAAAAGGAATACATTGTTGGAATTCTGGCAAAAATTTTACCGAGGAAACTGTATAAAAAAAAAAAAAAACATATCTCGAAAACTACAAGCTACAGGGAAATGAAATACATTTTTGGAATCCTTGTAAAATTTTGGTTCGGAAAATGTAAAAAAAAAAATAAATAAAAAAAAAATTAAACATAAAAATTGGCTATTTTTTGGGGGGGCTGGGACAAATTATATATATATATTATTTAAAGGTATTACAAGGTAATTTAGGGGGCGAGCCGACGGGGAACACAGGAGGGACGTTTTCCATACCCCGTAGGTGAGAGGAACCCCCCGCGACACCCAAATACCAAAGAGAGGGGGTTGGAGACCCTCCCGGAGGGGGGGAATTAGTCCTTCCCCGTTTCCCGGAAGGCCGAGAGACCCCGACTCCTGCCATCGGTGCGGTATTGGGGTATTCTTTAGTTAAAAAAAAAAGCAAAATTTAATAGAAAGTCTATTTATTTTAACGAGTAACCAATAAAAGGTCTCTAAATAGGCCCTCTAATCATATTACTATAATTATTAACAATAATTTTTTTTTTATTTTTTTACATTTTCCTATCCAAAATTGTACAAGGATTCCAAAAATGTATTCCTTTTTGCTGTAGCTATTGTAGTTTTTGAGATATAATTTTTTTTTTTTTTTTTTTTTTTTTACATTTTCCGCACTAAAATTGGACCAGCATTCCAGCAATGTATTCCTTTTCCCGGTAGCTGTTGTAGTTTTTGAGATATGGATTGTGGCTCTTCTAGAGGCTGACCATATATATATATATATATATATATATATATGTATAAATAAATGTGTACATACAACATATATATATATATATATATAATATAAAGGTATATATATATATATATATATAGAATATATATATATTTCTTCTTCTTCTTCACCTTCCTCTTTGCCCCAAGATTGGGGGTAAGGTGCTGTACAAGCGGAAAAGAAAAGCAGTAGGAGAACATGACAAACGTCGAAAAGAAAGCCCAGCCTTACCGCCCTCTGTACCATTAATTAGTGAGAGAGCTCGTCACAGACAGAAAATCCACCCTAGGAGCATCATGGGACCGCGACGGACCCTCACTATGGTAAATCGCCAATGTAGGTTCATCCACTGGCCCAGGTGGGCCACAACCATGCCCCCATACAAAACCCCCGCCATTCTCTCCTATCATGCACCTTTTTATTCTCGCCTCTGCCAAACTCACATTTCTCTCCTTCAGTCATTCGTTCACCCGACTCAATCCACTCTCTCTTCGGTCTCCCAGCCGGTCGGTTCCCAACACACTCACCACTATACATCCGCTTAACCAACCTACTATCCTACTTAACCTATGACATGACCAAACCATCTCAACAACATACTTTCATTTATTCCCCTCTCATTTACCCTTTCTTCACACCACACCAATCTCTAATACGTTCATTCCTCATTTTATCAATTCTCCTCACACCTAGCACACCCCTAAGATTGTCCATCTGGAAATACATTGAACTTTAGATCTATATCTTTATTCAGACCATAGTCTCAATTACCATACAATAACAACACAGGTAACAAATACTATTCTCTCATGTAAGACCCTAGCACACCCAAGAGACTTCCAGTCCCTTTGCATTCACCAACGATTTAATTGCACCAGCCACCTTCCCACCATTCCCATACATATATATATGAGTATATATATATATATATATATATATATATATATATATATATATATATATATATATATATATATATATATATATATATATGATCTTATTAATATTTCAAAAATCCACTAAAATGCGACTTTAAAAAAAAATTATGCCAGTAATGTTTAATTAGAAAAAAAATAATAAAATCCATCGGAATCGACGATACAAATTCATGGCATTTTCACAAACATTTTTGGTGACAACCCTCTGGGTAACAATTACCATTATGAATAATAGATCATATAGATTTGATAAGTACATCCAAATAGACAAATGTTATAAATATGAAATTTGAAGACATTATAACTTTTTTCATGGCTACTTTCCAGTTTTTTTCATTTTTTAATGTTCAAACGGTTTAGGTGTTGATTGGGATATCGATCGATAAAGCCTTAAATCAACAAAAAGTTGCCTGTTATCGTCTGAAAACAAGTAAATTTTTTTACATTATGGATCCACATATGAGTAAACTTATAAATTATTGTTGGCCGACGCACCAGTGCTTTACAGTAGTGCTTTGAGGAAAATTGCGGCACTAGGGCAAGCCTATTTTAAAATAAAAAACACATGCACCGGTGACATTAAAAATAAAAATTTGACCTTGAACATTAAATTGTGTGTCCAATTAATGCGTTTTTAGTATACGAGTTCTTTTATCTAAAAAAAATAATAATTTTTACTCTCTTAAATACGTTTATTTTTATTTCGCATCCCCCTTTGGGATACGGCATCACGACCCCCAATTTAAGAAACAGCTCTAACGTATCCTACAGCTACACAAGCAGTAAATATGAGCTCCAAAATCACAAAGAAAGTTATATAATTCACCAAATACCCCCACCAAACTAAACATACGAAAAGGGGGGTGGAGGTGATGAAAGAAGAATATAAACAACCTTTTCTTCCTCTTCAATCTTCCAATCAACTGGAAAAAAAGGAAAATATATATATACGGAGAAAATTCCGGAGTTATTTACCACTTCGAAGCAGATGCCGCTAAAGCACATCTGTTGTAGCATCAGCTGTCGTCTTTCCTATCAAGATGGCAGCGCGACATGAACACACACACACACACACTTCGAATATGTGAATTATTACTTATACTAATATCACACAACACCATTATTAGTTATTACTACTACTAAATAACTAGTAATAATATTAATATTCATTTAAAAAATAACATAAACTCGACAGCGCAGATGTGTGAAGCAACAATACTGAGATAAATTTTAATATAGTATAAAGAACGTTCCAATATGCAAAAATAGCTTAACAATTATTATTAAAATATTTCCCAACACGCAAACCTCGAAGGAAAAAACTATTTCATCATCCTTATATACAAAACATGTCGACACACGCACGCACACACACACACACACACACACACACACACACACACACACACACACACACACACACACACACACACACACACACACACACACATGCATCGTAAATGTGGGTAACAACACATACAGTATGTATATAATATATATCTATCTATATGCGAAATTATGCGTATGTTTATTTTACATGTATTCACATAGGGATAAATTAATGATTAAAAATTAATAATAATAATAATAATAATAATAATAATAATAATAATAATAATAATAATTAACGTAACGTAGCATGTGCCACATTATTATTATTATTATTATTATTATTATTATTATTATTATTATTATTAATATTATTATTATTATTATTATTATTATTATTATTATTATTATTATTATTATTATTATTATTATTATTATTATTATTATTATTATTATTGTTATTATTATTATTATTAAACACAGGCATTCGTTATTCAATTAAATCAGAAACAATGATTAAGATTTGTATGAAAGATCAATTATAATACGAAACCAACTCCCTCCCCTAATACGATAACGGTAAACAAATAATAACAATAAAAAATAACTACTAAAGTCTAAACTCATGCAAAAATATAATTAAAATAAAACCAACTCTCTACATAAACATTGAATGACAAAAAGGTATTCCTCATCTTCTGTTTTTGTGCACCACACCACTCCCTCCTTTGCTCCAGAACAAAGAAGAATAATTCTGATTTATTTGATATATTTATTTATTTGCAAGCAATTATATTTAAAGAAAAAAAAAATCCCTCTTCCTCGCTCTCCCTCTCCCCCCCCCCATTTCTCCCTATCTCTCCCTCACTCACAAAGGGAAAAAAATTGGAAGGAAGCGTTCCTTTATCAAACAAAAAAATAATTGCTTTTTGTTTTCTTTATTCGTATAGATAAAGACTCGCTTCATTAATTATATATATTTATAGTATATATATATATATATATATATATATATATATATATATATATATATATATATATATATATATATATATATATATATATATATATATATATAATAGTATATATATATATATATATATATATATATATAGTATATATAGATTTTTGTCTCTTTGTAGGGGTCCAAGCGTCTTTTCGTGTTCCTTTCAATATACTAGTGCGTTATTTTTTCATATTAATGCATGGGGGGAGGGGGCATATATATATATATATATATATATATATATATATATATATATATATATATATATATATATATATATATATATATATAATGTTTCCTCTAGTTTTATTTATGCTTCCTCTAGTGAACAAACTCAACAAGAGGTGGGAGAAAATTAAGAGCCCCCAACCAAATTAAAAGGGCGACATGTCCCGATAAACGGCGTTTGAAAGTTTAATTACATTTTTCTTAGTTGTTGAGTTTTAAAAACTCTAAAACTGAAAAGTTTCTTCATTTTTTATCGTAAGCCCCCAACTGGTTTCAAATTCCCCCATGACATGGGCCATGATAGTTTAATATCCATTATTATATTGCTTGCAATTAAATGAGAAGACCGGAAACGAACAAGTAGCTGCAAAGGGAAGAAGATTTCAAGGTCGACGACATCTTTATTTATTTCCGAAAGAGTACCAACCCAACTAAAACCTTTCTATAACACTGCAATGTCTCTTATATCTTTGTCCTTGTATTTTGTATCTTGCATCTTTGTCCTTGTATTTTGTATCTTTGTACTGACTTATTTTATTACTAATTTATATTTTTTCGTACCTCAAAGGCATTGACCCTATTTCTAGGAGAACTCTCTAGATTACTTCTTAGGATACGCATGACCGATCGAAACGGCCAACTTTACGATGCAAATCGATCACTTTACTATTTTGAGCCATAGTAAGAATACATGACATTCCAATTAACTTCTTTTTCACATACTACACAAAATAAACATCATCCTGTATATCACTGAGACAGAATGCATATACCAAGTATATATATATTATATATATATATTTATATATATATATTATCATATGATCTTATATATTATACTATTACATATATCTTTATATATTACTAATTATTTCTATATATATATTAATACCGTAAATGGGTTTTTTACCTATTAGCCACTGGGGCCTACCTATAGAAAATTTTTCATCCTTTATTAATTCTTCAGGTACTTCATAACTTTTTTTCTGATTCAAATTTTTGGAAATTTAATTTTTATTTTTTCTTTTCTATTTAAAAGCCAGTAAAAATTGACGGACTAAACTGAACCAGTACGGTGTCAGAAATAGCAAATAAGGAGAGAGATGTTGTTTGTTGGTTTTACTACTGCAGACAAATGTATTGAAAAATCTGTGGAAAAATTAAGTCATTTGTTTTGTTAAGGTAATTTCACCCAGAACGATACTTGGGAAGACATTACAAACATTGGCTTCATGATATGGTATCTTAGCATCTTAGGAAGGGGAGGCATAAATAGATAGCCTGCATTGATTTAATCAGCCGTTATGTTTAGAAGCTTACAGACCTTAAACTTAAAAATGGGGCTAACTTTGGCACGGGGGGGTGGGGCTCTCTCCCTTGCAGGTGGCCAAAGCCACCCCAAATTATTATTTATCCATTTTTATTTTATTTTGAGAGGGGTTAATTTTAAAAATATTAGTAGTTTGCCTATGTATGCATGTTATATATATATATATACGTATACATATAATTATATTTTTTATTTAAATAGATTATGAGAATGGGTTTCAAAGACCGTTCCTTTTTTGAATAATATAAAATTTTAGAAAAAAAATGTAAATAAAAACCACAGTTTTTACCTTCAAATCAGAGTATTAAGGATAGCCAATGTAAAACCCCAAGTAGGATTAAGGAAATCTTAAATTTTATTTTATAAGTTAATACCCAGAAAATTCAGCTGACCAAAATAGCCCCAATGCATAGAAATAAGAAGGTACGAATTTTTTTTGGACATTGTTGGATTACAGGAGCCTGTTTTCTTAAGAACTCACTGAATATGAGGCGGAAAAATTGGGAACTAGAGGGATTACTGAGTGTGGGAGGAGCTCCTAGGGTAAAAGGGGAAAGAGCTGAGCGCAAAAAAGTTTGAAAGTGGCCAAAGTAACCCCAGTTTACGGTATATATATATATATATATATATATATAATAAACAGGATCGAAAATACGGTCGCAAACATATAATTTTATTTACAAGGGACAATCCATAAAAAACATCGACGTTTCGACCTTTCTTTTGAGGGGTCATCATCAGAACTAGAATCAAACATTGAAGGGAATGACAAATAGGAGATAATAATATAATATAATTAATTCAATCAATAATAATAATAATAATAATAATAATAATAATAAATAATAATAATAATAATAATAATAATATGAAAACCGAAAGTTCTCACCAAATTTAGAATAATATTTAATATATTTTATATAATATACTAATTATATTATATTTTATATATATATATATAATTATTTATATTCAAAAATAAAATAACAATATTTTATATATTTATAATATATTATATATATTATATATATATATTGTGTGCAATCACAGCAAGGTGAGCCCAGAGGTCCGTTAGAATAATCGTGTTGAAGCTGGTGTCGTAAATTTAAATTGATTATTATTAACACAAATTTTCAAAATATAACTAACTGCTAACTGCTTATCCAAAATCATTTTTAAAAATGAAAGATAAAAAAAGTATTTTCCAATGTATGTGTTTAGGTGTACGAGTGTGTGCGCAAGCGTTTGTGTATGTATACGTACAGTGTATGCATTCATATGTGTGCATTATCAAACTATCTGAGATACCTGCTTCTTTTTTTCATTTTGCTCATTTTCAATTTTTTCCACTTAATTCACAAAAACATTTAAAATAACTTTTTTATTATTAACTTGCTACCTTAACTTTATTTCTTTTAAAGATAAGAAAAAAAAAAAAAGGTAAAACGTAAACTCAAATGTGTTTTTTTTTTAACTTTTAAAAACCTTAATTAAAAACCTTTAATTAAAAATTTACATTGTATTATGAAGCTGAAAGCTTTGAAAGATTAAAAATAAAAATAAAGGGAATCACAATCGTAATAAAATTTTACTTTTGTTAAAGTGCTCAAAACTTTTGTATTTTGTACTTGTACTTCCACCGAAAGCTAAGAGTATAATATATATATATATAATAATATATAATACTATACTAAATATAAATATAAATATAATATAAAATATTAAATTATATAATATATAATCATATATATATTAATATATTATGATTATTATAATTAAATATATATAGGCCTAAATATATAATGAATAAGTAAATATTAAAACAAAAAATCGAGTTTCTGAAGATAAATATTAGAAAATATAATTATAAATATAATTATATAGATATATATTCATTAAATAAAATATTATTTGTATATGATAACTAACAATGAATTTAAGTCTCAGTGGTACGGACATGATTCAAAAGTTGGAAAATATTTTAATAACATTTTTTAAAACAATTAACATTTATAGTTAAATATTTTTTCAAAAAATGAAAATCTCAAAAAAAAAAAAGACACGACACTTACAGAAAAACCAAATTACATATTTTGGAATCAGCGTATAAATACAAAGATTTCTATTACAAAAAAAAAATAATTTATATATATCAATAAGGGGGCTCGAGCACGACACGAGGGGACAGAGGGGAGGACGCTTTCCATACCCCCGTAGGGGAGGGGCGGAGGAAACCCGCCGCACCCAAATAACCAAAACGACACCCAAATACACACAGACCCTCCCCGGAGGGGGGGAAATAGTCCCTACCCTGTCTTTTCGTTCCCCGGGCACACCATTAAGGCCCGAGACCCACCGACTCCTGCCCGATCTTTTGCGGTTTTTAACCCTTGGGTATTCCTTTAGTTTGAAAAAACAACCCCAAAAAAATAAGAAAAAATGGTTTACTAAAAAATATGTGAAAAGTTAAACTTTCTTTTCACGTCTGAACTACCACTTAAATTCATTGTGTGTATCATCATATTTTAGCAATATGTTAAAAAAAATAATAAAAAATAAAAAATTAACTGCGGAGTCGTTTATTAAAAATGAAAAGAGTCCTACTATATTTTTATGAATCTGTCCGTTACACTAAATTGATTGTTCAGGTCATTATGATATATTAAAAAAAAACAAAAAAAAAACTCAAACCTGCAACCTTGTCTTTAAAACAGATAGGTCCAATATATATATTATTAATATATATATATACCTATAATATATTATATATTATATATATTATATCATTATATATATATCATAATATATATATATTTATATATATATATATATTTATATATTATATATAAATTTATTAAAGATTTTTATACTTATAATATATATATATATATATATATATATATATTTATATATATATATATATATATATATATATATATTTATAATATATATATATATATATATATATATAGATATATATAATATTATTATTATATATTATATATTATTACCCAAAGTTCGGGACATTTCAACAGCCTTCGCGAACTGGATTAATGTAGTATGCCCTTCTACCGTTAGATGTGGCAAGCAGTATATATGCTTTGTGAATGAGTGTGCCAACAGCTACGTAACTGAAAGGATTTTTTTTGTGTGCGATTTTTAAGTGTAGGTTTCACCGATTCGGTGTTTCCCCCCCCCAACCTATATGACGGATTTTAACGAACGAGGAATGCATTAAATTTTATTTCAAATTCAAAAACAATCTGCTGCAGAAACCAGTGGTAAGTTACAAGAAGCTTTTGGAGATAATGCCATCAGCAAAAACAATACTTATTTATTGTACAAACGTTTCAAGGACGAACGTGAATAGCTGTCGGTGACGATGAGCGTTCCGAACAATTATCAACAAAGACAACGCCGGAAACTATAGCGCAAGAGGTCGCGAGGTTACCCTTGTAGGTGATTGATATACTAACTATCCACGATGTTTGTGAAATAGTAGGACCGTCATACGAGACTGTTCAATGTATTTTGTTGAAAGTTTTGAACATGAGACGCATTTCAGCGAAATTTTATCCAAGAACAAGAGAAGAGAGCGCAACGAACAGAGAGGGTCGATCGCGTTTTTGTCTGTATGGAACTCAAACAACAAGTCATAGATCCGTACAGACAGAAACAACAAGTCAGAGATAACGGAAACTTCATCTCTAATATCATATAACAGGAGATGAATTCTGAGTTTACGGTTATGATGATCCTGAGACTAAGCAGCAGTCGTCTCAATGAAAGTCGCCAAATTCACCGAGGCCGAAAAAAACGCCACAAGTTCGCCGCAAAGTTAAATCCATATTGATTGTTTTTATTTTCGACATTCACGGGATTCTCCACAAGGAATTCTTACCTCCTAAGGTCAACCGTGAAATGACCAAAATATATTACCAACGGTTTTGACAGCGGATGAGCGAGGCATTCGGATCTTCAAACGTCTAGACAAAGTGGATAGAGCAACAATTGGTTTCCCCACCATTGACCAACGTGCCGTTCAACAATCAATCAAATTGTTCGAGAACTCCTGACTTCCAAAAAATATATATGTGATTATATCACACCACACAACACACACAACACACACAACATCACACCACACAACCACACAACAACAACAACACCACACACACAACTAATTCGCACTGGACCTTGCACAAATGTGACTTTTTTCCTATTCCCAAAAATGAATTATGGATGAAAGGGCGCCGTTTTAACTCGATTGAGAAGACCAGGCAAAATCGCAGTTGCTCAACGCACTCACACTTGAGAACTTCCAGGGATGCATAGAATCATGAGGGGGGGGGGGAGGGAAACGCTGGGATCGCTGTATAAGATGTTCAAGGGAAATACTGCTGAGACGGTGGAAACTAAGGGGTGTAAGATAAGCAACTTTTGCTTTACAGTCAAATTCTCCCAATACCTCGAATAAATATAATAAAAATAAAATGCTTATTTTACTTCTAGTAAATCTATACAAATTAAATCACAAACTTATTTGTGGTTTAATAATAATAATAATTATATTAATAATAATAATAATAATAATAATAATAATAATAATAATAATAATAATAATAATAATAACAATAATAATAATAAAAGGAGAAAAAAAATACAGACAAGAAAAACCGGAAAAAAATAACGACAAAATTCGTCGAATTATTCGGAGAAATTTTTACGGCCTCCGCTCACCGTTCTTTGTTTACACGAATAATGGGACTTCTCTGTACGGAAGGTCTCCTTGTTGATTTACTTTCAGTTTCCGAGAGATCTTCGTCTTCTTAGTGAGAAGAAGAGAAAACACATTCGAGATAGTTTTTAAATGAAGAACCCGAATCACAATCGGTAAGCGTATATAAAGCGATTGAATAATATAAAAACAAAAGAACAAAACAAACAAATGTGAGGGGAGAGACCCAACAAAAACACAAAATGTGAGGGGGAGAGAGAGACCCAAGGAAATAAATTCGGGAGGCTCGTCTTTATACTAGGAAGAGAAAACGAATTTCGGGAAAAAGTTTTTTAAATCAAGAACCACACAATCGGTAAGTTGTAAATAATATACAATTGACTATACATAAAAAGAAATAAGGGCGTGAGCCCGAAAGAGAAATAGGGAGTAATATCTCATTTAAACCTCGTTGACTCAGAGACCTTTTACTACTACTACCTAGACTGAAATTAATGGAGTAATTATAAACCAAATAAACAAATTACCAAACGCAAACCCTAAAAATAAAAATAAATAAAAAGAAATCGTGTTTAGGGTAAAAAGCATCAATTTGGAGACGTTTACGATCTATCCCCAAAATTTACGAACTAGGAGGCTCATAAACTTACCAAGCTATTATATATACGGCACACGATAAACATATATATATATATATATATATAATATATATATATATTAAATACATAATAAAATTAATAGTAATAATATATATATATTATATATATCTATATTATATATATTATTCATATATATATATTATAATATATTATCTATACATATATTATTATATACTTATCTTATTTATATATTATATATAATATATATTATAATAATATATATATATTATATAATATATACATTATATTATATAATATATATGTATACTATTAATATTCATATATATTAACACTTGGCAAATACAGGCGAAATAAATTAATTAGTAGATATGCCGGGGCACTGTCTGATTTCTGTGTGCCTCATCGGAATATATATATAGTATATAGTATATATATTATATTATTATATTATATTATACTATATATATATAATATATATATATATATATATATATATATTCTATATCTATATATATATATCTAGGATATATATATATTATATGGATAGTTTTATATATATTATATATTATATATATATATATATATCATATATAATATATATATTATTATATATTTATTATATATATCTATTATTTTAAAGAAATGTCATTTATTAACTTCAGACTTGTCACTATTATTTGTGGTGAAATCATCAAAAATTAAAATGGTAATTTTTTTTTATAAAATTATTATGCAAATACTTTGGCTTTAAATTCTCTTCTAGGGGGAGCGAACTTCCTAACGTATAGGGTTAAGTAGATGCGGTGCGTGCGATGCGATGCGTGAGTCTCGCTTATTTACGTTCACGCTCCAAAGTATTGTGGAGTGTAAGGTTGTGCCGCACACAATACTCATAATGTTACATTCCCTTTTTTCAAGCTGATAGAAGTAGGTAATAAAGTTAAGGTTAGTTGGTAGATATTTAAGAGAGAGATATTGGAACGCTCGAATTGGCTGTTATCTGCTTGCAAATGCGTTTTGCTCGAATTCCGTTTGCAAGCGGTTTTAACAGGTTCAGTAAAATAGATAAAAAAGTCTTTTAAGAGACAAGGAAAAAATCTTTTATATATTGGTGCTAATTAACTACGACATAAGGCATTTAGTTTAAAGTTCCTAGTAAGTGATCTAATAAGATGTTTTCATCTATTTATAGCCTTTAACGCATTTATTTTGTTTCAACATCGCCAAGTGGTTTGTTATTAACGCCTATACATTATCAAGATTCATTTTCTATCTTATAGGCGGTGTTTCATCAACAAACCACACACAACATAAATCACACAACAACACAACCACACACACACCACAAAATTTTAGAGCCGTTCATCTAGGGATTGGCACGACGTTACTCATACCAGGTTGCGGTGCGAGTGCGGTGCATCATCGTTCATTGGTTTACATGTAGTGTCCAGCTGCGTGTGTACTGCTGCACATAATATTTTCCAAATGTGTTCCCGGTTGCCGTTGATGATGAACGACTTCACTGCTGGCGGTGACGCGGAAACATTTCCGGTGCTCGGCCACCTAGGGTTCTGTCCGATTCAATTTGAAGGTTTGCTTGTCCGGATAGCGAGGAGCAATGTGTTCTGTATGTCCCGTTAAAGTAATAGAACTTAGGGAATCAAATCTTTTTAACTCGCGATGAAATAAATATATTGCTTCTAGGTTTTATTTAAATGGAGAGAGAGAGAGAATATGAGAAGAGAATGAGAGAGAGGAGAGAGAGGAGGAGCAGAGAGAGAGAGAAGATGAGAGGGACAAAAAGATAAAAGGACAAACAAATTAGTCTCACACATTTCAAAATGTGGTTCGACAGAGAGGATTCAAGAAATTCCCCTAAAAAAAAAAAAAAAATTCTTGTCTTAATCTGTGGTTTTTTAGAAATTTTTATAATTTTTTAACACTTTTGCATGGTCATAAAAGGTAGACATCATAAATGGAGGAGGAGTTAGGAATTATGAATGAACTTAGTGTAGAGACTGTCGCTGTATTTAGTTTTAAATAGACTGTTTTACTTGTAGGCATCATCTCTGTAAGTATTCAACCATTTACTTGTTGGCTGACTGTATGCAACCAATAACTTGGACGGTTTTGTGAATGTAATATAACACTCCAAAGTGTTTGAAGAATTTCTATGTTTATATGCTCGTGCGTTGTATATAATGAAGACAACCTGGAAGAGGCATCTGATTAAACATTTGTTCTTCTCTAACACCATGTCTTAACCCATCGTCTCCACAGCCCCATCAAATGGACTAAGCCTCTGTTTTAATCCCTTGACCGAAATCTTCATACTATTATCAATATAAATAACCATGGGCAATATGGGTATTTATCTTATTCTAATTTTGTTGATAACTTCTTGTACCTTATCAGTGAGATCTTATCAAGGAATCTGTTTATGTAAGACAGCATAACATTTTGCAATAAAACACGAGAAGAGAGAGAGAGGAGAGAGAGAGAGAGAGGAGAGAGACGAGGAGGAGCAGAGAGGAGAGAGAGAGCAGAGAGAAGAGAGAGAGAGAGAAGGAGAGAGAGAGAGAGAGAGAGAGAGAGAGAGAGAGAGAGAGAGAGAGAGAGAGAGAGAGAGAGAGAGAGAGAGAGAGAGAGACTTTCACGGCTCATGTCCATTATACCTGTCCCATGAAGCTGGTCAATTTTTTCCGTTACGTTATCGAACAAAATGTAGAACGGCGCGCTCATAGTGAAAAGAGTTTGAACTCTTTTCAGATATATTTATATAAACTGTTTTAAGAGTACGTATCGGTCAACGATGGAAATGAAACTACAATTATATGAATAATAATATAAGTTTGGTTAGGTTAGTAAGGTTATTTTACGTTACGTTAGGCATAGATTTAAAAATTTTTTTTTAATATTTTTAAAGGTGTGAAGCTCTTTTATTACAATATTTTATTTTGACTAAATACAGTTTTATTTTAATTTTTGTCAAATGTATTCAAGTTCCTGCAATCGATAGCGATATGGAAATGGACAGGGATAGAAGACATGATCCCCTTTCACAACATACTCTCTCTTTATTTATTTTTAAATGCTGTGAAAACTAAAAGATAGGTTTTAGAATGTGTATTTACACTAATTAATGAGTCGTATAGTTATGTATTAATTTCTTACGAGGTAATTTCCTACTCAAATTGCCAATGTGTGATGTGTGTGTGTGTTGTGATGTGTAACGGCTGTGTGTGTGTGTGTGTGTGTGTGTGATGTGCGTGTGTGTGTGTGTGTGATGTGTGTGTGTTGTGTGTGCTGTGTTTAGAGTTACCAGCAGTCCACGTTATTTTCCGCGGACGCGTCCGTTTTTCAAACCACTGTCCCCGTTTTGTATCCCTGTCCGTTTTTTAAATTCAACTTGTCCCTATTTATTACAACAGAATGAAAATGAAATCCAAATTTTTATTGCATTATTTTACAACTTAACGTTGGTAAACATTATAAATCTTGAAATTTAGCAGCTGCAAGCAGCATATATAGGCTAGGCATGAAATCGCTATACTTATAAAGGCAGGAAAACTGAAGAGATCATGTTCGAAACATGTAGATGTAGTCTTTGAATTTATGTACGTGAATAAGCGAAGGGCGCGAAAAATGTCAAAAAAATACAGTAATTTTTGATCGCTCTGTTGACAACAAGTTATTTTTGTGATTTAAGTTTAATTATCTATTATATATATATTATATATATATATATTATATACTATCTATATTTATATATATATATATATATTACTATATATATATATAGTATATAATATAATATATATTATATTTTCATTAAAAATATAAGAAAAGGAAACTAAAATGAATTAATATAAGGAATACAGAAAAATTCATACATATATGGACTATGTGAGCATCAACTATCGGGTTTTACAAAAATGACCCAAAATATTTAAAAGGTAGAAAGCAAATATTTATTGCACACAGAAAAAACATTGATTTGACAATGCAGGCAATACAAGGAACTGGGCAAGATTAGGGCTATGCAATTAGATAAGAAGCTAAAGGAAAGCCCAATACCTAGAAAAACCTGATAATTCAGAGAGATACTGCAGCAAATACAAGTATTGCAGGAAACTCAAACAAGCTACTGAAGCAACAAAACTGACTTTGCCAAAGTAATTGAGAAAATAAAAGCAAAGTACAGAATTGAACTTCAATCAACATTAGGAAGAAATTGAAGAAACACTTAGTACCATCTGTTCATTCAAGAGCTTATTAATTTCACAAAGAAGAAAAGAAACAATTGAGTGGAATTATAAGCAACTTGACTAATATTCAAGCTGATCCTAAAAGCAAAAAACTTATTTAAGAAGCCAAGCAGGATTTTACAAGGAGAAATCTATTTGAGTGAAATCCTAACAATGGAATAAGAAGCGTTAGAAGGACAGAAACTGAGAAAACAAATAACGAACTCTTTTTCAATATCTAGTAGCAATTCTTCAAGCAACCTTTTATTGATAAGCAGCAGCCTCTTACAATATTGAAGTAACACTTCAAGCCAACACCCTTAATCTCAGCCATTCTGAAAATCCAAAAACATCAGAACATGTCAGGAAGGTAATAGTTTTTGTAATAAGGTATTAATATAGGTTGGTGTGAAATGTCGGGTATAATATTATAATAAATAGTAGTATACATCTTGAGTTTTCAAACAAAAGCTTAGAAGGACAAAAATACAATTAAAAGTCCAAAAATGATATTTTTTTTTTATTGAAGCATAAAATATATATCAAAGGAACAATATGAAACAAATATGTAATAAATTATGTATGGCACATTGATACTGTAATGTGTTTGTACTGTTAAATATATTTATAGTTTGTATATTTTTATTATTTTACCTATTTGAATATATTTCCACATTATGTGGTGTACGAATGAATATATCGAATGGAGTACTTTATCACCTGATGTTTATCATAGTTCTTCTAATTTGAAGCTTGGATGAAGAATACAGTTGTCACTCAGATGAAGGAATGATCATCAATGATCAACAAAAATAACGTATTTTAATATCATAACAAAAATAAAAACTAATTTTAAATAATAAAATATACTATATAGCTAAAATTTCATATACGAAATAAAAAATTTATCTGTATATATAAATTGTGATTAAAAAGATACACATCACATTCCTATTATTTGCCGATTGATTTATACAATATTTAAGTTTTGGAAAAACTTTTATACGTTTAGATGAAAGGGACAGGAGAAAAATGAGCGATATCGATATTGATATCAAAGAAACTGAAACAACTGAAGGAGGTTTTAAAGTTCCTTCAGCATATATTACATAACAAACAAATACAATTACAACCATTAAAGGTTAAATGCATATGGCATGCCTTTCTTAATTAACTTAGATTTTAGCTATGAAATAAAAGCCGAAACGAATTACACATTAGATTGGCAAAAGTAGTTAGCCTTAAAATACTTGTAGGTGAATAATTACAAACCTGTACAGGCAGATTTGAAAATACGAAGCAGTGGCTTACATTAAACTAAAGCACATACTTAAGAAATTTGGATTTCCATTTCTTAAATCATTGATAGAATAAAAATGAAACCAAAGATTAGACCACAAGATTAGTGCTAGTAATGTATCAAGATAAAGTGAGTTAAGCAAGCTGTAGTAGATAGTTCAAAAAGTGCAATAGCCCAATCTTTGATACTTGAGATAGAAAAAATGAGTAATTACAAATACAAGGTTGTTGACTTAAGAATTGGCCATAAAAAGGGAATAGAAAGTTTGGATTTGTACCAACACAGAGTGCATCTAAAATTTGGGAACAAAAGTTTATAAAAGATCGCAGAAAAACTTGAAAAATTCCAACTTTTCAAGTATTAGCAAGATACCTCTGTTAAAACTGAGGATTAAAATGTAATTTACAAAACTAAATAAATAGTATAGGTTGGAAAAAATAATAATCAGGAGGAGTCTAAATTAGTAGAAATTTTTAAACAAAAGTTTACGGAGGTGAGTAGGGACCTATTCAAGTATCCTTCTTCCAACATTGTTGAGCCTGAAATATTAATGGAAAGGATCCAACGTAAATTTTAAAAGATTTTATTGCTCGTTTTTAAAAACCAATATAGAAGGAAAAATGTTGGAATGAATGAACAGGCTTTCCCTATTTTAATTAAGTATACAGGAAAGGTAAGCAGATAAATATAATTTAAGAAAGTTGGTATGCATTTGGATAGAAAATATAGTTATGTAGAAATGCAATAGATAATTGGAAATTAGAATGTAGGAATCGACGATTTATTCCAAATAATATTTGGAAAGTTAGAATCGACGCTTATGTTCAATTAATCGATATTTAGTGAAGTATATGTCGATGTTTATGTTCAATTGATCGATATTAAAAATGCTATGGGAAATTTACTCCATTGAATGGAAATTGAGTCTCTGGTGCAATTATTTACTAGAATAGTTAAGAACTTCCCTACAAGCAGTCGTTGGAAAGTGGGAGATATTAAAGTGTGTAGTAGTGTAAGTGGAAGAAAATAAACAGGTACAACTTTTTCATTACATACAAGCTTTGTTGAAAAAGAAGCAAGGATCATCGATACACCTCTATTTGGGACTTGGCATTGGTATCAAAACGCCAACAAGCACAAATTACAAGTTGAAAAAGGTATAAAGTCATTTTATCGAAGAAATATATAATGACCATAGATAATATACTCAAATAATCAATAATATAATGAATAATTAATCAATAATAAATAAATAATAATATAATGGATATAAAAATAGATATAATAGTATAATGTGGTGGTAAACAAGTAGTAGTAATAATAAAATAATAATCACGTGGCAGTGGTGTTAAAAAGCATCATAGTATATAAATGCAAAATTCTAGAAAAAAACCAAGCCAAGATGGAAATAACATAGTTTATATAGCTAATAAATTATGCTTTTAGTGTCTCAGCAATCAAATCACTTTAGTACAGTAATTGTAAAAGACCAGAAAATGTGAAAAATGCAAAATAAAGCAACATTATAACATTTCTGCATAGAGAAAAGATAGTGCCAAAGAGCAAAAGAAAGAGCAGGATGGTTCAAACCCCTCACCAGCAGCACTCACCTGTGAATTTAGAAAATAAAGATAGAAAGTAGAGTCAAAAAGAATCAGGAAGTAAATGAAAACAAAACCTTTCAGGACAAAGTAAGCTATAAAAAGCTATGTTTACCCTTGCAAGTGCCAGTTAAAAATAAGCTTAAAGGTAAAGATAGAAGTGATTAGACATACATGCGGTCTGATACATATTCCAGCATGTTTTAATGGATATTAAATTTAGTGCAGAACCTTAGGTAATGTCAAGTTATATGAAACGCCTCAGAAGATATAGATTCGACTACTGATGATATGGACAACATTAAATAAAAACATTATACACAGACTAGCCATAAGTCTCCTATTTGGATACTAACATGAGGGAATCTGAATGACTCATAAATAAATATATACTGCAAAGAAAATATCCCAATGAACAAAACAACAAAATGATTTAACATAGGAATTAGAATAGCCTTGGATAGGTCAATGTGCCCTTCAACTTCATAGAAGCAAAAGAACTTGGATTTTCATTGAGGACTGAATCCAAAGTAAATTGTCTCAATCCTATAAAACTTGGAAAAATGGACTTCATTTATAACTCTACCTTTGCAGTTAAGTATTCATCTTGGATTAGGGCCTATACACGGGTTCGACACCAGATGATATACCAGCATTCATGAGTTTAGGATGTCGTCATAAAACACAAATACAAGAACAAGAATCAGATAATTTACTTGGAAATTTGATTTTCACTACAAGAATTAGGAATGTTTGTGAAAGCTGATTTAGGAAAGATTTGAAGTGGAGATAAGGGTTGAAAATACATTACAAGAACAAAGATTGAGTGTAATTTTATCCAATGTTATACTTTGCAAGTGAATTTAATTTCTCCTACAATAACAAATCAAAGCTTAGCAAGGAACTGTTCTCATTTTAAAAGTAAATTTTTAAAGACAAGAATAATTTTGTTAACAGATCATAGTGATAGCATAAATGGAAATCTTAAACTTATTTTGAGAAAAGATGAAAACAATGACATTATTAAACAATGACCGACTTTCATTTAACACACTGAGTTGTATCCATCACACAAAAAGGAAACAAATTGAGAGTGTTACTTCATGCAGGCTTTGCCACTACAATGGTAATTTCTTTAAATATAGTTTACTCAAGGGCCCAGACTATATTTTCTAACCGCTACAAGGCATCCTGTTTAGGTTCAGATAAAGGAGAAACTATGTTTTCATAGGCAGATATAGAGAAAGATGTTTTCTCAAATTACAGAGGTATGGGTTGATAAGATTTAAGAATTAATCAGCGTATTCCTTATGTGGGTTTCTGATGGCTAATTTAAATAAACTCCAGAGAATATTAGAGTTACAGATATATATTTGTTGGTGTGTTCACTTCAATTGAAATTATGGTCTTGAAGCAAAACTTAACAAATGGGTTAACTGAAGCAAGAAACAAATATCCAGTAATTTAGCCCAAAGATTACCAATACTTATAATTCTATGTAAGGATGATTGTTTAACAGTCTGTGAAATCAAGGAAAATGAGGCTGTAGCAACTTTATAAAAGAGTATAAGAAATTTTAAAATATAGGGTTTTAAGAGGCTGGAGAAATTAACCAGCATTCAAAGAAATTTTTAGAAAAATATGACACATAAAACAAGACTTAAGTTTAAGAGTAGTTGTGCTGGCTAACATCTGTAATTACAATTATTAAAGACTGTACATTTTTCGGCCATTCTTTTAATTGCTACGAAAATGAAACAAAGTTAACAGGATTTTTTTTTTGACATTGAAAACAATAGAAATAATGAATAATATTCCCAATTTTACCAGATCAGCAGAAAATTTTGAGCTACCTTTAGACTTTCTGGCCACGATGGTTTTGGACAAGGAGCAACAGCGTCTGGTTTGACGGACTGTAGTCGTTTTTGGAACAGAATTAACACACAATCCATTATTCTCATGATCAAGTGAGGAGGACGTCCAAGCTTCCGAACAGTTGCTAAAAGCAATTTCACATTTAATAAATATTACTATTGATAGTTTTGATAAAGAAAAACAAATAAGAAAAAACAATAAAAAAACAAGTAAAAAACAAATATGGCTGGCTTAATTTGTCAAATCTCTTCACTCTGTCCAAGCGTCTGCTGCTTCTAATTTGTCCTCCTTTCGGCTTTATATCGTATGGTCAGAATTCTTGTGGACAAATCCACTCTTTCACGTGTGCACTTTCTCTACCTGACTCGTTGATCGTCCGGGCTCTTCGCGTCTACGGTTCACCTCTGCAAAATCTGGTATAAAGATGTTATCAATATAGTAGAAGATTATAAAAATAAAACTTAATATCATAAATAAATAATTGCCCGTTTCATATATATATATAAATTATATAAATAATATATAATGTACTATATATATAATAGATAATAATATATATAAATAAATAGAATATAATATAATTATATATATTATAATTATAATATTATATATATATATATATTAATACTAAATATATTAGTATACTATATAGTAATGATATATATAATATTGATATAGATATTAATAAAATATTTTGTCATAAATAGATTGGAAGGGTGCGCCTTATCACTAAATAAGAAAACGAAAGGATTAGAAAACATTCTTAATCATTAAAATTTGACGTTTCGGAAAATTGCCCACAATTTCAAATTTTGTAAATAAAATGCTGCTCCTTCTTATTCTACTTTTATAGAATATATAATGTATTATATGATATATATGATATATAATAATTATAATATATATAATAGATATAATATATAATATAATATATATATATATATATGAATATAATATATAATAATATATAGTTTTGAAATATTTCATAAAATTATTATATGATTAAAATATATTATTATATATATATATATTATAAATAGTGAATATATAAGAATATTATATATATAATAGTATAATTTATGATATAATATATATCATATATATAATTACGTTATAGTAAATATATATATATATATAGTACCACTCACTTCCTACTGTTAAAAATATTCTGGAACAAAAACCCCCGTTAAGGTGCGCACTACCCTTCTATCGTACGAAAAAAAGTATCCTTTTTGTTTGAAAAACAATAATAAATAATAAATAAATAAAAAATTAAGTAAATAAATAATAAATAAATAATAAATTAATTAATACAATACAATAATCAATAAATAAATTAAATAAATAATAATAAAAATAATAAATCAAATACTAATAACATTTTAATACCTAATATTTTTTTATTTGTTACTTATAACCACAATGGCTTTACGCCTTACCTGCACCATCAACTGTTCATCCACAACTTTACCTGGCACTTACCTCTACCTTCAGTCTCATCTGCACCCTCACATAGAAGAATAACAGTTTGTCCGCACAGATGTATCTCTCTCAATCTTAATCGCCATTTGTACTTACCTCTTCTGTTGGTATACAGGTTATGCATTATGCAACCCAAAGTGTGTGAGTTGTCCCCCCCCCCAAAAGACCTGTAGAATTTACTTAGACATGCTGAAACTACACCTTCATATATAGTTACCCACCATCAGTATAAAGTTAAATAACCTGTAATCCCAAATTTCTTATGTCCCAGCCCCAAAACCTTAAATATCGGTAAGAGTGCAAAGGTTGAGATATTGTGATAATACGAAATGAGTAGGGTAGATACTATCCTGGATTCGGTGATCAGCAACGGACCTGGTCTCACATTTCTCCGGTCTTTCAGTATTAATAAATATTTTATAATATTAACAAATATTTATCAAAAATATATTTATAAGTTTCAATAGGATTTCAATAATTGTGGATATACCCTGCGAAAATTCCTGCCATCTTTCCCGTTGCTACTGCGTCCTGCAACCTTCGCTATAATCTGCCGTCTGCCCCTCATCTCTAAAACCACTTCGAGAACTCAAACGGGTTTGCATATTCTTTTAATAAATTTATAATTTTTTTATCTTTTACGAGTGAGCTTGTTTTCAACTAATTTGGGTGCAAAGTAACATTTATATACGTAAACTAAACAATAAGAAATTACATCATCCAACACGAACTTCATACAGTCATCCAATTAACAAGATACACTAAAAGTAGAGATTCAACTTACCCATCAAAGTCTGCGATCATAGCGATCATCCTTACTAAATTGCACACCATCACAAATATTATAATAATTATTATAAATATTATTATCTATACTATTATATCATTATTATTTTATATTGATATTAGTATATAAAAAAAGATATATGATAATATATTAGTTATTATATATTATTACACCAAGCATTGTACTCCCAAAACAACCAAGTAATATTCGATCCAATATCCTCAGTCCCAACTATAACAGCTTGTTCTATTTGAACTTGACGGACACCTAAAATTGAACGGCAATTAGAGTAACTTCTAAAATTATAACACCAAAGGAACTGTATCTTAAATTCATCACTAACGTACAGTCACACATAAATTCGAGGAATAATTCATTAGCTTAATATATCTATATTGCACATTAAGAGGTAACAGATTTTTATTACCTTGTCCTTACTTAACATATTATTATTAAAATAGTCTTTATTATTATTAATTTATTAATTATATTATTATATGATATTATTATTATATATATATTTTATAATATTATTTGTAATGTATGATGAGTATTATTATTTAATTTTTTTTATTTCATTAATTATTAACCGTCAAACTATATATGTATACGTAACAAACAATACACTAAACAGGCAAACCACACACAAACCAACAGCACAACACCACACACAACACCACACACACACACAACGACAACACCACAGCTTAAGCATAGGGTTTAGTGTATTTTTTCATCTACCTATCACACGACATCCATCACATTTATATTATAGCATGATCTTTGATGTTAATTCGTTATATCTTCTATGTCATTTACTTATTACTTCTTATTCTAACATAACTTTCTGATTTTGATTTCAAATGAATTTTTGTATTTATATCTATTTTTTTTCTTTATACTATATATGTTTATAATCTATTTCTTTTTTTTTATTTTTCTACTATTTTAATTATATATTTCGTGTTCTTTTATTTTTCTTCTTGATTATTTCTTTTACTTTCTTAATTTTTCTTTCAGAATTATTATTTTTTTTCATTATTTTTAAGGCTAAACGTAATATATTATTTTTTTTATTTTATTTATTTTTTTTTACTTATATTTATGATCGATATTATATATATTCTTTTTTTTTCTGAACACGAGATTTAATAATATTATTGTTTGAGAATAATAATGTTGAATAATTTTTTATATAAAAAGAAGTCTATATCAAACAAGCTATATTCCTAAACGGCATCGTAAATCATCTAAATAAACCATTTTGATTACTAAAAAAGGCAGCATTTATTACTAGCTATCAAAATTAACACGTCATAACTGGTAATTTCATATTTGTCTTATTAAAATTTTATTGTTCTTTCATACCATAAACATAAATTCAAACTCCTGGTCCCGCTCAGGCGCTAAGACACCATCCCTCCTACCCATCCATGATCTATTTCATTATCTATTGGATCTACTTGGCTTCCAGTAGTATACTAGCTGCAAGGCATATTTTTTTTATGTATAAAGAAAATTTCATGTTTCTTGGCAATGAAAGTCGTGGGGTTTTTAGTTTAATGGCTTTATAAACATAATGGCAAAGCTAATAACATGATGTACAATATAAGAGTTGTACATCAAAAATATAAGTTTCAGATTGAATTAATTAAAGAATACATTATTTAAAAAACATAGTAATCGAAATAAATTGAATTTACACCACATAAATTAGGAAACTCGGAATTTGTAACATAAACTAAGCTAACATATGGAACATTATTTATAAGATCGTAAAAAGGATTAACATGAAATATTACATACAAAAATACGTAAAACGGGGATCTATTACAATATACAAATTATTTTTATTCTTTAATAGTGATCGTCATTCACACTTGACTATCCAATTGTCCATGTTCCAACATTCCCCTAGGAAATTCTTTATAACGGAAAAACAATGTCGGTATCAAAGTTCAGCAAGTCTACAGTTCATTAACATCTAAGTTTACACCTAAAAGCTCTTTCTGGTTTCTAAATACTTAAAATTAGTTCTCTCCTAATGTCATCTCTTAAAATCTCAACCATAGTAATTCTTACCTGTCAATCCCTTTATTATGTTTATATATGGTTTCTTTCTCTAGATTAACAATATGTCTAATCTTTTTCCCAGCATTGTAGACTCAAGGTCCTTAATGTTCTATCTCTAGTATATTTGATATTGACAGTTAAGATCATATAGCAATCTGGAATAAATCAGGCTGAATTATCATATAAGTGGTATTTTTCATGGCATAATTTGGTGAGAGATCAACAACTTACCCGGATGTTTCCGCTACAACACAGTATTTAAAGTAATTTCGGAAAAAACGCAACATTGGGATGAATCGGATAAGCTCAATATATCCTCTATCATAATTCACGTACTTAGTGTGGTTGACCATCTCAGACATCAAAGCTGTGTATGTACTCTACAGCCGAAATGGAAATATTAAATCTGCTACTTTCACATATTTCCAAATAGCATCATGCCGTACAGCATTCCTATTATACTGTGGGTATTCTGTATTCTAGGAGCTGTTTTTACTGTTATATGCTACCAATAACAATGGTTAGGCTAAGTAATATTGCTCATTGATCTCTCTTCTTATAAGATTCCAATCAGCTTATTCTCTCATATTCTCTTTTGGCTTCACTCCGCTATCATTTTTCTCTACTATTTTTAATTCCTATTCATATTTTATCTTTAATAACTTCATTTACCTTTTTGTACATTATTCTAATTCCATCTTTGATACAAGATAGCTTTACCGGTTTGTTGCAAAGCCTTTTAACAATTAAGGAGCAATCATTAGATCTAGTTAAGCTGATGCGGGTGTCATTGTAATAATAATCTTCTAGAGAAACAACTCTCCACTACATATAATAACATACTTTTAATTTAAACTACATGACTAAAACAAATCGATTGTTTATAGTTTGGATATAAAGCACTAACCACAATTATTGATTTAACTTTTTGCATGTTTAGAAAAACTATTCATAATTTCAAATATACTTCGATATGTGGTAACTTCACTGGTGGTAGTCCGGGAGTAATTCATTAAAAACACCTCAAAGTTATTAATAACACCTATACAGAAATTTTCTCGTGGGTTACTACTACGGTTACCGTTTTCTGTTGAGACTTGGATCCATCTTCGTCTTACTAATCTTCACTTCAAAAGATAATAAACCAAAAGTGTGAATCGTGTTAAAGATTCGTCCAAGTGGCCTTAGCTGAATTTCTATAGTACACTCAGGTACATTATGTCGAACTCGTTAACGGTTTAATCCAGAGCAAGATCTAGCTCACTCACGCTTAGGACCTTACGTTACTATAAAGATCAATTCACTCTTACCAACAGTCTTGTATATTATGAAATGCAGCTTTTTCTGCAGTCGTCCTGACTTTAACATGCAAAAAGATTTGTTTAAACTCCTGTAGGAAAGAGCAGGAAAGGTTAAAATCAACATAACATCACAATATAAAACACTGGCAGCAGCATTAAGAGCAAACACATTCATTGACTACGATATCTTTAATTTATCCGTTTCCTATTTCCCTTTAACACGGTTTTTACGTTGAACTACACTTGACAATCGCATAGACATTTACGTCGGTAGTTGTTGCGAGTATTAACCATCTTGTCTAACATCATCATGAAACATTACTCTAGTGACTTAATCATGCACACTACCAGGGACAGCCCCCATATATATGTTATTTTGTGATTCCCTTTCTGGCATGGTTTTTGCGTATCTTAACCTCGGCTATATTAAACAGGGTTGAAAACGTCGGAGGACAAACTAGAGACAGCTAAAAGTCCTCCAAACTCCCCTCTGGCATTCCTTCTGAACCTTGAATACCTTCTTTTCCATTATAAGTATTATTTAACCGTGACTCCTTCTTATTGTACTTTACACACTGTGGTCGTACCATTGAATGGTATGTTTGCTTCGTGTACTCCTTATATCAAACCGGCTAACAGTGTACCTGCAGGTTGATTCATACTCATAGTACATATTAGACATTATCAAAATCTTAGATAACTTTACGTCTTTAATTAAATGAACTACTCCTAACAAAGAGGCTTTAGTATGGCCCTTTATGTTTCTACTAAATCTTATACTACATATGCCATTACTGACTTGGAAACATTATTAGCAATCAGACAATACATGTAATATCTTTTGTATTTTTGAACATACCTGCATCTTGTATGATAACCATTAATCCTTTATAGATTCTTGATATTATTTCCCATAATTTGTAACTTGATCAACAACAACTTACGAAACCAAGCCGTGAAGCCTAGTTAAAATAAATAATAAGTTAATCTTCAGGTATCACAGTCTCGCATGAATTCTTTAATAGTTGGATTAACTAAACTTATCTTCTTAACTATATTTAAGTACTATATAACAGCTAAAGTCTTGCTATTGACTCTTGGGACTTTCTTAAATTTGTGTTTATCTAAATGGATCACATCCGCAACGGAATTTATAGTGACGGGTCTTTTCCTAATAAATAATTTTCTGAAACGAAATATTCATTGTTAGCCTCGTGCTTATGATGGGTGCAATATTGACTTTCACTTTTAATACATTTAACATTACATTTCTAAAATTTAAAAGACCAAATAATAAAATTGTGCTACATTTTGTTTCCTTTGTGTATGATTCACTTAATCCGCTTCATATGAACTTCTCGTATCAAAATTATAGCTTTCAATATTGTGCTTGCTATAGTCGAATTAATTTCAGAATATATCCATTAAGGAGCCGGAAATGAATTCAGCTTAATAGAAGATCGTTCACTCCGCATGGCTTCACCAAATTAAACTTCTCAATGGTTCTATTTCCACTACAATAACACATTAAAGCTACGTTCGTTAACTACCATTTAACAAGATACTTTTGTTTATTGACCCTTTCTTTAAATCTAATATTTTTCTATTTATTACTCGTTTGACTCTAAGGAATCAAAACTGTATGTTTTTCTGTAATTTTCTTGTTTAAGATACCTCCCTTTTAGTTTTCCCCTCTAAATCCTCAAGATACTATATATTTAACCACTCTTGAATTCTCTGATATCTTACTATTACCAACAAACTCTTTGACCATCCAGGCTCAGAACATTTTCTGGAAATTTTCATCTACCTATGACACTCGCCACTAATCCTAATTTAATCCCTTTTATGTTTAACTTTTTCTTTAGAGGGACGACTCGGAACATTTTGTCTGTACCACCCAACCCGTGATACTATGATAAACCTATATAAAAAAAAACCAGATATATTAAATATTCTATATATTTAAAATTATTGGCATGTCTGGAAATTCTGTGCATTCTCTTATATTTCTTTGGACTCTTTCCAATTGCAGCTTTATAACTGAAATTTTTTAGTATTCTAAAATCATACTTGTAACTCATTCTTGTAACTCTTTCTAAAAAATTTGGACTTTAGCATCCACACTATCCAATAAGGTATTGAATAACAATTGAGACAACACAACAATATCTCGGATCTACTTTTATTTTAAACAGCTTTAACCAAAATACCTTATAACACTATCACAAAAAGAATATGGATTCCCTTCTATTTTAACTTATATTATCATTTCAGTCAATCAAATTTGTCCTCAAGAGATGTGCTATGTATTCCGTGTATGTGAAATTTTTTTCTTATATTTTATTCAGAGTAAATGCATCCTCACCTTCTGCAAATATTTTTCAATTCTTTTTATTAAATTATATGAAACTTTAAGTCGAAGCCTTTAAAAACAATGTAACTGGTTATGGCTTGTTTCACATCAATAATATTATCACCTGGCCTCTTACCTCCCATGACTCACATGGACGTAACAATAAAAATATTATCCTATTTAACTGTTGAAAGTATATAAAAACAAATGTATAAAAATTTCTAAACTACAAATAATATTAACATTTACATTACAATCTAAAAAGGTAAAACTTTCCTTATTCTATAAACTTGATATACATTATTTTAATTACAACAATCATCATATAAAAAGCCGCAATAAAATTAATATGACAATCCATTGTATCAATTGATTTTTTCTGTGTTATCAGCTTCCTAACTTAATTTTTTCTTTTAAAACAACTTAAATCTCCTTGTATTCAGAAAATAGGTAAGACCTCTGATTAACATTAATATATCCAAATCCTCCTAATCTTTTTTATCTGGATTAAATCTCTGAAAATTAATATCTTAATCTTGTTATCCTATAAACTGTTCATACCCTTCTTAGAATCACTCATCATATCCGTGATATAATCCTAGATATTCGAACAAATTTGTTTCTCCTCAATAAAGAGTTGATCATTCCATGGTAACTGATCTTTTAAAATATTATATGACTAAACCCGGTTTCCTTAACTTCTCATTTTGTAAATCTTTCTGACATTTTAACGAATTATCTTCTCTCTTCCACTTCATCTTAGTTATCTGTGGTCTGATTTAACTGAAATCTTCCTATTTAATAAAAAATCTTAGGATACTAAATTGTAATAGCATTGTTGAAAATAGATTCTTTTTTCGGTGGTTAATGCTTAACATCAATTTAATATTCTATACATTCCTCCTTAGGTATTTATCTCCAATTCACATATAAACTCAATACTTTCTGGTTTAATGCAAACTGCTGAAAGTTTATACCGATTGTTTCATTTTTTTGGTTTTGTGTCTTTTGGTTTATTTTTGTGAAGGGGTTTTTTTAGCTGGTTGTGTTATTATGTTTTTTTGTTTTTTTGGTTTTTGATTGTTGTTTTTGTTGTTGTTTTTTAGAGGTAGTTCCTGTTTTAATATTTCCTTCTCATAATCGGGCTTTAGTAAACCACTACCTCTTCATCATTGATCAACTCCATGGTGAGCGAGAGGTGTGGCATAACCGAATAAGGATAAATAGATACCAACTCTCGCTTCTGGTAATAGGCTTCTTTTATTTAAGTTCTACTTTACCACAATTTTTTAATGAATTCTTCTATGACACGCAGCCTTTACCTTCTGAGTCTTAAGTGAAATTTCCTTTTTATAAATTAGCCATCTTTCATGCTATCATTTAAAGAATTTTCACTACTCAAATATTTCATGTTTCATAATTTAATGTTTTAAATTTCTCATAAGAGTAAATAACTCGCTACTAATACTCATTATCCATTATATACTTACTTCAATCCTTAGTTAAATATTTTACTCATATTAACACTCGATGCGTACTTCTTATATAACTCCCAGATCGTATCATAACCTGGATTTATAGAGAACTTCTTATAGTACTTTTAGAACTTTAACTTTGAGTAGGAACTGTATTTTTGACCACCACATTTACCTGCTACCTTTTTGACCTACTTACAAGATTAAAAAACTGGTTTAAAGTACATCATCACCAATATACTTATTCTGTATGGAAAGATATCTTCGGTTAAAAAAATACTGGGTATTTTAAATGGGGATAAGAAACTGAAAGTTCTTCTATCCCATTCAATTATGCATCAAATCATCAAAAGGATTAATTTTAACTTAGAATACATTTGAAGAGCTATACATCATATAACCTTCTGAAATGGAATAGCATCTTTTAATCCAATTAACTTTCTGTTAAACACTTAACAACATATGAGTAACATGGTTGCTTTTTGAATATCTACCTCTTTTAAAAATATGTTATATAACATAAAATTTTCCCTCACTTAGACCCAACCAAAACTTATCTGGACATCGTGTTCCCAACACAAGATACCCAACTTCATCCTAGTTCAGCCCGACACTAATGAATAAAAAGTCAACTAGTTAAAACCCATTAAAATAACACTTTTCCTCCTACCCTTATCCAGTCGCTCCTCCCTTTGCCCATTGAAATAAAATCCTTAATCTATAATCAATTTGACAATAATTAATTTCACATAGATTAAACAGAACTTTAGTATTTTTAGGTATGGTCATTTTATTTACTTGGATACTGGTATTTATGGGTTGATTAAACATAACAAGGTTTAATATAAATTATCTTTAATCAATAATCAATAGCATGCCAATAATCAAATAGACATAGATCATAGGTCCAAGGGGGTAGTGACGGTGTTATTTTTTTACTGATAATAAATTTGACTATTAAAACCAAAAATTTTAATTTATAGAACATAAAAATAGGATTCACTCTAGACTTGAAACAAAATTTCTACTAAAACAGGAAGGAGTAAAAGAATTTTTTTTCATAAAAAAAACATACTTATTCATAATTAAAAGTTAAATAAAACAAAATACATTATTTTAATTGACAAATTTAAGAAGCTTGAAATATAAATAAATAGAAACGTGAATGAAAATAAGAAACAAGAATTAGTAAACAGTAAAAAATGTAATGTTCTTCCAGCTACGTTTAGAAAAAGTCTACACATCTGTCTGACATCATAAAAACAGTATGTGATATAAGTTAGTACGCAGGGATTCATTGCCTAAGTATAAATAAAGTTAAATCATTTTTATGTGTTTGTTGTTGAGTTTTTTTTTGTTGAGTTATATTTTTTTATTAGTTTTTACTCCATCATATAATTAGGTTTGAATTGAATAAACTACAATATTATACTAAAAGAATAATAATATATATAAAATAAAATAATAATAATAAATATATAAGAATAAATAATAAAATATATAAGTAATATATAAACTACTTGTTACATAAAAACATAATTTAAGGGTAAGGTGACATATGAATGGTCAGTTCTCTCCAGCACCATCAAATATCTTTAAATAAATGATTCATTCTCGGAAGATTTCATTGGGCCTTTCCTGATTCTATACAATACATTCTCTATTTGTTCATATTTATATCAGTACAAAAAGTGATCCTTCCTTGATGAACGCTATTGATATTTCTCTAAAAAGTATGATGTATATTGACCATATATCATTTCTAATTCATGTGAGATAATAATAATAATATAATAATAAGAGATAAGAATAAAATCGTATTAAATAATAAAAATAATAAAAATAAAATAAAATATTTGTACTAATATTATATCATAATCTAAGAATTTAATTGGCTTTATTTATGTTCAAATTGCGAGCTTGTGCTATGGAGATGACTGTCTCTTGGGTAAGGTTAAACTTCTATATCTCTAAATTATCTTGTTAATGAAGTCTGTATACATTTAGGCCTAGATAAGAATAATTTTTTTTTAGTTTCAATATACAGATTTTATGTTGAAAAAAAAATTAATTGAAAACAAAAGCTCACTCGTAAAACTAAAAAAATATAAATTATAAAGAAAACTGGGTAACAACGTTTGCGTTCCTGCTGCGGTTCGCGCCCTGCTCGCCGTCGCGCCGTGGTTCTCCATCGCCTCGGACGCACACTTCAGGACCTTCCAGGCTGTTTCGGAACTCCTCTCAGGTCTTTCAAACCAATCATATAATTCGAAATCTATGACTCTTATAAACATAGAATTTTATACCAGATATATGTAATATTATACATAATATTTACCTAAACTCAGCACCGGGTGGCACCTTGAGCACAGCATCGGTTGTACCGTGCTTCCGGGAAGTCTGGGATCCTGGTATCCTACTACTCTTCCTTCCTCTAAAACTATCTCCAAATTTCAACCGTCGACATCAATTTCAGTTGTGTTCTACCCCCCCCCCTTTGGTACGGGTTTTTTAACCCTATAGGAGTGTACCATTATATATATAGCAAAGTTTCAGGTTTACCTCTTCTCAATATCCTCAGGTTGGGTGCTGATACTCCCCCCCTTGGTCATGGCCACTAACTCGTTCACGGAGACGGGACTCACCTCCCTAAGCTGGTTCAGAGTGTGAATATATACCATTGCAAAACTCTCCATCTAATAGAGGATTCATGCGTCGGGGCTAAGTGGGTGCGGGGGCGTGTTGTTCGTTTCGGTACAGTAAGAACAATACATGTCGTGTCGTTATACACTCAATACAAAATAAGTTCCTTATTAAACTTATTTATTGATTTAATTATTTTTATTTAGTTATTTATTAATGTATGTATTTATTATCTTTAATACTACAGCACTAGATTATTTTTAAAAAAATTTAATTAATATCTTTGCTATTTATTATGCTTATTTATTTGTGTGGGAAAAAAAGCTTCGGCTTTTTGTCGGTGGGATTCAGGGACGAAGGGTGAAAAAAAAGTGCGAACCCCTGTTTACGTGGGTAATTTCTTCAATATTTCCTAGACCGGGAGTTCCTACTACTATTGAAGTATATTCACGTATCAATAATACTATCTCAGTACAATATATATATATAGTATATAATATATTATAATATATATAATATATATAGTATAATAATAAATATATATAATATATATATACTATATTAATATAAAATAAATATAAGACATAAAATATGACATAGGGGTAACTTAACAGGAAACTTGATTATTATATATGTATATTATAATAACTATAGTATAGAAAGTGATGGAATATAGTATTATATATGCGAGAGATTATATATATAAATATAATTGTATAAAATAGAAAGATAATGCTATATAAATTATATAAGATATATATATATATATAAAGAATATGAGAATATAATAATGTAAGAGTAAGGTATAATATATATAACATTTGGTCCAACGAGACGAGCCTTTTCTCATCTTAATCGCTCTGACGGATCTGTAGCATCTAGCTAAGAAGGCCAATCTCTTCGCCTCCTCTTTTCACTATCCAGCGAGGAACTCCTGCATCCTCCTACCTTCGCCTCTCGGGTATCCAAGTCTCACCTTTTACACATGCCAGATTTGAGAACCTGAATCTATAACGTCAAAGCTGGGCCGGTATGCATCTATTCGCCCCGTTCTGAGTAAGTGAACCAGCTACGGCACCTTCCCTGTCAACTTTAACTCTTACGTTTATATTTCATCATGCGAAACCCGCATATTTCATTCCAGATCCCGAAGAGGGGACCATATATCTTCAAACTATCGTCCTATTATGCTCCACCTGTATTCTACTAAATTCTTTGAACCTCTTAACTCCCATTCTTATCATCTGATCCATTTCCTCTTCAGGTCATTCAGGCTTCAGGCCGGATCAATCAACTGGTACTATTCCCTATCTCACTGACTTAGCTCTACCAAGGACCTATGGTGATCGTTGTGTCTTGACATATCGAAAATTTTCGATTGTTTAACATCCCTTGAGCCTCTTAAGTCCTTTTCTTGGCATCCTCCTCTCCTTGCTACTCTGTCATTAATCCTACTAACCTCATATCAGCATTGCGATTAGAGCGGACATCTTCCTCTTTTCTCTGGGATTGACGTTCCTCATTCTGTTAATCTCTTATTCTACTTTATCAACAACTGTACTCCTCTTGCTGCATTTCTAACTCTCGTTCATCATTGCACGATGACAACCTCCATCTCTACTCAGATCCGCGTGAGGAGTGTGGATAGCTCGGATATTGCTGACTATGATGAATTACGGAGATGGGTACAGAGTGATGTATTGTAATTGTACTGCTCCCTCTTTCATCCTAGAACTGCCTCACTCTACAACTTTCCTGTTTCTATTCAATTGTGACTTGATGGATTTCCGGGTACGTCAAAGAAACGCCTCCAACTTCCTAACCTCAAGGGCTCTAACCTCACCTTTTACAACAAACATCTGGTATGAAAATTAAACAAATTCTGAAACTCAACATACACCGTGCTAAGGCTCAAAAAGCTGTGAGGTCTTTTAGGGCATCTGGAGTTTATTATCCCATCTTCCAAACTACTCCATTACTAATGATTTATCCCCTTTAGATAGTTCTCGCAATTGGGAACTCAGCTCCACCCTCTACTGATAAATTGACTCTAAGCAAAATATAATAAACGTCCCTACTCTTTAAACTCCAGACCTCACTTATCCTGTGACGTGACGTTAGCGCAAACATCCTTTTTCTAAGTACTTCTATAACGCAGTCTCGAGATTGACTCTCGCGTTGGTTCTTAGATCCAACCCTTCATCTTTTGCAGTCGTTCTGCTCTCTTGGTAGCATATCATATTGAGGCGTTCTTACTAGTGTTGTTTTTTTATCTGTCGGTAGTATGTTTGGTGTAAGGTTTTTGAGAGCGCCGCGAGAATCTCTCGTTTATGTTGGCTGCTCTTTGTGTGGTGCGTGTGTTCCGTGGCGCACTTGGTCTGTTGTGTGATTATCGACCTTACCACATATTTTCC